>JANAVB010037018.1:2646493-2754959 GCA_029216955.1 Iris pallida | reverse complement strand
GTGATGAGTTTTCCTATGTTGCAATCCTAGTAATCCTCTAGGTGTTCTAAATGTTATTCCTAGTGTTATCAAGTTGTCCTAAGTTCCTAACTGCAGGCTTGCTTGGTACAATAACGTAACCAAACAACTTTAGTCTCGACCTGCATGGGCCACCACTAAAAACATGTCACGACCCGCTACTAAATTGTTGGGCCAGGCCGAGCCATGTCCATCCTACGCTTGGTAAAAGCGTAGTAGCTATTTTAGAAGATAGTCAGGGTAACTAAGTGTGCTAAATGATTATACTTAAAGCAATTAAGATGTTCGTCACAACACAGCATTTATAGATGAAAGCAAATATGTTTTAAAGTTTAATACACTTCCAAAGTAATAACTGGAGACAAAGTCCAGTAACTAAATAAAAGTTGTAATAACTCTAAGTCTAATGTCAACTGGCAAGTCTAAGCAAGGTTCCCCGCTGGGGTCTCTTCTGGAGCAAAGGCCAGGTCCTCAAACGTAGCTCATAAAAAGTGTCGCAAAGTATTTTCTCCTCGGAAAGTACACCTACAACGTTATCCTGTCAAGACGGGAGCAAGTACTTGTACTACAAACATATAATACTGATCATGTGATAAAAAGAAATAAGATAACATAATCATGGCATATCTTGATTTATCCAGTTTTAGATACAATTTAACATGGCAATATATTTGTTTTAAAGTTTTAAAACTGTAGCATGTACGTGATCGGTCAATAGGTAGTAGGATGTACTGTGGTACATATCAATTTCTGAAGTGCACATACGTACACTTAACGGCATCGGTGTATATCCATACACAAATACGGGATCAGACATACGATAAAGGTACAAATAGAATGTAACAGTGCACGGTAAATATATACGGAGAATGGGGCATGATCACGTACTCTACTAACAGTTTTCCTTATCCGTTTTTAACATATGAGTGATACGAGAACAGTATAAAGCTTGATGGATACTCAGAGCAATATAAGGCATGTGAAACATGAAGAAATATGACTTGCAATTATCCAGAAAGCAGTATTTTAATATGATTTAATCACAGTTTATTGTTTATACGCAGTAAATAAGCTTGTAGGGGTACTTACCTTGAACAAAGTAAGATTAATAATAAGGTACAGATGTTCGGTGTCCTGTAAAAATGATATACAACTCAGCCTCTAAGTTATGATTAATATTACACTAGTGTTGTGACACGGCTCTTAATAGGGCACTAGCTATGCGAAGCTCTAATAGTCTAAAGTGAGGTGTTACAACATCTAGACTAACAATTATGTCTCTATACTAAGGTAGGGTAAGGTCCCGATACTAAAATATCCCAAAAACACATAAGTCAATATTAATTATTTAATTAATCATACTGTACATTGTGTTCCAATAATTATTAAGATAGTTATACAGTACTATTTTATATGAAATATATACCAAATTGATCTTTCTTAATTATAGTAATTTAATATAAAATTTTTGGAATTTATGATCCTGTGTAAGTATTTATTAAAAATCAGAATACAAGTGTGCATTGAAAATGAGTTCTGTTTTACTATTTTTATAAAATACTAAATACTTATTCAATACTGGAAAAATTATAATAAATTAGCTAAATTAACATAGTATTTAAATACAATTTTTTCCAGAATTCTACAGCAGTTAAAATATATATAAAAATTCAAAAACAGCAAGTAACAATAAATAATTAATTATTTACTACTTTGTCCATGTATTCGAAATTGAACCGAAGTCCAGATACAGGACCCGAAGCCGTGAATCAAGTCTAATATGACTTGACTAGACCCCGAATATGTGTAGGCTCACCTGAGTCCGATCAACCCATGCTAGGCTTGGACTCAGAGTGATCGTTTGCACAAAGTACGTAAATCGTAAATAAATGCGTAATTTAAATACATGGAATTTAAATTGCAGAAATTAAAGGCATACATATTACAGTATAGACACTGTATTTATAAATACGTATTACAGTATAGGTATGTATTTATTTACATATTACAGTATAGACACTGTATTATATTGACATAAATTTAAATGACAAAATTTAAAATACATATTACAGTATAGGCACTATATTTATATTGATATGTATTTGAATAATAAACTAAATAACAGAATTTAATGACATAAAGTAAAGAACAGAAATTTAAATACATACATATTTACACAATATATTAATCCAAAAAGAGAATTTAATTATAATGTTACAATATTAGTATCACAATATTAATATTAAAATTACATATGTATATTATACATATATATACTATATATATTTAAAACAGTAATTACATATTAAAAAAATTAGAAAATCATTATTAATTAAAAGGGTGAGTTAACTTGTTATTTAAATTATTATACCTATATATTCATTTATTGAATTAGATAAAAAATATAATTATATATATATATATATATATATATATATATATATATATATTACAAATAAAACCTAAAAATACCAAAAACAACAAAGGAGGGGTTTGAACTCATGCAGCCAAAGGGGGGCTTGCTTTAAGTGCACAGTCGCTGGCCAGTAGGCCAGCTCAGCTTTAGTCCAATGGGTTGAACTTAGCTAATGTTAATCTAAACCAGATGTATATTATATATAAAACAAAAACAAAATAAAAACATAACACAACTCACGAAAGTGGGGATCAAACCCAGGCTGGGGAAGGGGAATTTTACAAATACACGCTGACCAATGGGCCCGACTTGGGCTCTGGTTTAGAATGGGTTCTTGTAAATTTTATTATGAAGGAAGGGGGACCAGTGGGACACTCGAGATGTGTCCTGCTCGTGTCCGAGAGCGTGTCGGCACGAATTTGACACCAATCCTCGTGTCCGAGGGTAATGTCGAGTTCGTCTCGACATTCTCTACATGATAGAACGTGTCTCGTTTCGTTTCGACACGAAACTTTACCGTGTCCGACCTAGGGCTCGTGATTGCTCCGTGTATAGACGTCGAGGCGAGTCGAGAGTCGGGGCGATGGACTCATCGTGTCAAGACGAACCTAAATCTAGGTTCTGATCGACGTGTTGTGAAGAAAAGGAGGGGAGAATCAACTCACCCGACGGTCGGGCGGCGTAGCGGTGACGCTACGGTGGCCGTGGGCGGCTGTGGTCGGCGGCGTTGGGTCGGGCTCGTCGTGCTCGTCTCAATGGTGGTCTCTGCGATCGATGGCGGCGTCGGAGTATTGATAAAGGGGTTCGCAGGAGTAGGGTGGCCGGCGGCGAACTAGTCGGAGGTGAACAGTAACTCAGGTTACTGTTCACTGCACAGTAACAGGAATTTGTAAATATTAAAAAAGAGGATAAAATCAATAATAGAATTTTAGGATTTTGCATTGGGATGGGAGCCTATTTATAGAAAAATAAAATTAGGGCAAACTAACCATGGTTAATTACTAACTTGATCCTAGGATTAGATTTTTACCGTTTTGCCAAATCGGGGAGAAATGCAGCTTTTACGGTAGCAGTTATTTAATTCCAAAAAATTCAAATGACGTCCAAACGACTCCAAACAAATCGCAAAAAAATTCTAAAATTAATAGAAAAATATTTAGAACCTAATAGAATCAATTTGGGGCAAATTTGAAATTGTTTTTCATTTGTTAAATTTTTTGAAAATGGGGGTTACAGTTCCGCAAGATGAATCCACCAAAATTCAATGGCCGAGCAGAGCCTAATTTGATAGTAGGGCGGCTCGCAAAGATTGAGGACTTGTTTAATCTGCTTAGCATTGAAGGGTCCCAGAGGGTAACTTGTGCGGTGTTACAGCTGCAACTAAGGGCTTACGAGTGGTGGGCAGCTAAGAAGCAGAAAATCTACGAAGCCGATACGGATACCACGATTTCCTGGAAAATGTTCAATAAAGCATTTCTTGAACAGTACGTTCCTCGTGCCGTCCGTCGTCAAAAAGAAGACGAGTTCATGATGTTGCGACAAGGAAATATGTTAGTCGACGATTATGAATCGAGCTTCTCGAAACTGGCGAAGTATGCCGGCACCTTCCTGCTCAACAAGGAAGCATGGTGTGAACGCTTCCAACAAGGCCTAAATGACGAACTGCAAAGGGACGTCATGAATCAAAGGTGTCGAACCTACAGCAAATCCTACGATGTCGCTCTCGATAGTGAGCGTATCTTTGGCCGTATGTCGCATAGAGTCGTGCCTGTCGTCCGTAACCACTTCAACAAGCGTCCTAACGATGCCGGAGGATCGATAGTATCAAAATATTCGAGCACATTTGATAACCGGAGCCATGGCGGACAACACTGTAGCAGATGCGATAGGCGTGGGCACCGAACCACCGATTGCGTCACGAAATCTTGTTACAAGTGTGGCGAGATAGGGCATATAGTTACATATTGTCCAAAAATTGTTCCGAATCAACACAACTCACCAAAGAACGTTCTGAATCCACATAAAGCGCCTACACTATAAGGCGCAAATGCGGTGCCCATGAACCCGCAGAATCAACGCCATGGAGCTCAAGGCCGACTCTATGCATTAACTAGGGACGAGGCATTCGCGTCCGATACTGTTGTAACAGGTTTATTACTCTACAAAAATATACCTGCTCGAGTACTATTCGATTCGGGTGCGACGCATAGTTTTATATCTGCTGATTATACGAAAGAAAATAAAATAACCATCCAATCACTAGATATAGACATTAGCGTTAGCACTCCATCGGGAGTCGATATGCCTGCAAACTTAATTTGTAGGGATGGCCACATTTGCATCGGGGGAAGAAATCTATCCTTGGATGTCGTCGTACTAGACATCAAAGAGTATGACATAATCCTGGGCATGGATTGGTTTGGCGCTTATTATGCAACGATCGAGTGCACGAAGAAGAGATGTCACGACCCGGTCCCAATTTTTGGGTCGAATCGGATCATGCACAGCCTGCACCGTTGTTGAGACGGCGACAGTAAGCTGTATCAAGCAGTGAAACTCATGCAGATAAAATTCTAACGAAATATAAAAAACATTTTATTCAATTTGAAAAGCTTGAAATTAATACATCATTCAATTATTACACTTGTTTCCAAAAGAAAAATAAATACTAATCCAGCTCTTAAGATTCTGGGGTTCCAAGTTCTGCGGGACCAGAGTTAGACATCAGATCCTCGACGACGCAATCACCTAAAAATGTTGGTCTCCAGTCAGGAGGGGAGCAAAGTACAATTCATGATAATCCAACAATTGAAATAATAACAGAGTTATGCACTTTTAAAAAAATTGAAATAGATAGTTTTCCAATAGTTAAAACATTGTGATGTGAATAGGCAATAAATATGACCGGATTGGGTTGTACAGTTGTATCCTATTGATACGATATGGCTTATCCCCGTGTGTATGAGGGGTAAGCTAACACAGTCAGTATACTACTTTGGATGTGGTCATACTCATTACACTACTCCCCCAGTACCCAACAGTCAATCAGTCAATGCTCTCAGAGAGAGTTCCGTGTTACATCGTGGTTTAAACTTGCAATAAAATGATTACTAAATAATTGGTAAACTAACAGAAATTGTACTTGCCTTGATTATGACTGGATTCGATGTTGGTTCCAAAATGATGCTAGTACAGTCCTCGAAACCCTACAATTTAGAATTTTGACTTAGAACCAATTTGGAAACCATTCTAGGTGTGCTAGTTATAATCTCTAGAATTTTATCCTAGTCAAGTTTTATATTGTTACAATTATACTACTGTTACACGATTATCGATACAAATTAATATTATTAATTTATGAAAGAAAAAGTCAATTTAACATTTATTGGAAAAATTCGCATTTTCTGATTATTTGGCAAAACTTTGTATTTTGTAATATATCTAAAACTAGATTTTCCTTTAAATGAGAAAAACATGAATTTTGTTTAAATTACAAACTTGTAATTTATTATTACTTAATGTGAGAAAGTTATTTAATTTTCTATATATAAAAATAAATATTCAATTTTATTATTCTACGCTTTTACGAACAAAACAACACCCAAAAAAAATAAAGGAAAAATCTACGCTACACAATTACATTGCCATAAAAAAAAAGGAAAGCTGGGCTTATGCCCTTATAGGCCTTTTTACATAAGTTGAAATAAGAGGAAAGGTTAGTACCTCTAAATAATATCCTGCACTTTAATTACTAAAACAAAATTAATAAACTAAATTAAAATAAATATTATTAAGAGTCTCAGACTTGGTCCAATCGTCACAAAATTAGCTAATGCCTCAACGTCCGGAAACCCCGGTTTCGTTTGTATTTAGCTAGGGCCCATGGACCAGTACGGTCGTCGCCCAAAAATTTAATTTATAAATATTTTCGAAAACCGATTTGAAATCCATTTATATAATTTTTATAAAAATTTCGGCAGCATTTCCTCTATTTTCGGGATAACCCAAAACTGGGAAAATGCCAAAAACACAACCAGTAAAATTGTCCCAAACCTGGAAAAACCCATAAATAATTCCAGAAGCTATATATATAAATTATAATCCACATAAACATTCCCGAAAAATATTCGAAAAACCCGAAATAGGATCGGAACACCACTATACCAACAAACTATCATTCGAAAAAATCCGAATTAGATACTAATCCAAAATTCCAGGAACTTTTCCGAGACAAACTCGGATATTCCGAAATCCAACCAACAGATTCCGAAAATCTGAATTAAATCGGAAATTCCGAATACAGAAACACTCCCGAATCAATTCTCGAAAATTTCGAGAATTCGATGAAACCACAGAACCAATATGGTTTCGAAAATTTCGAAAACCAAGACGTAAACCAAAAACCGAATTCCCGAGAAGGAATCGGGGACCAACTCATCACAGACTACGGAACGAAAAGGGGGAAAGCAATTATACCTGGGGTTGCTCGGCTAGAGCTCTCAGATGAAAAGAGAAATTATCCATGTGAACAGCGGAACAGAATCTGTGAAACAGCGAACAATGTCTCAGAAAAGCCGCGGAGCTCGGAACGAGCGGGGACTTCGGATCAGAATCCGAAAGTGAGGCAGACAGCAGCAGCGCTGTCTCGGGGCACTGAAACAGCGGGTCGAGAAACCTGGGGGGAAACGAATCAGGGCTAGGGCAAGGGCAGCCACGAAATCGGGAAGCACGTCGGGAGGCGGACGCACGGGACAGCATACACGGCGTCTGGGCTCGAACGGAGCCGACGGAAGAACAGTCGGCTAAGGGGGTCGTCGCCTGAGCCGCTGGGAGACCGCGCACGCGGGGGTCAGCCGGGCTGGAGGCGCTGGTCGGTCGGGCGCCAAGCCGCGCGAGGGTGGCAGTCGGCCGGGATCGGGTCGGCCGAGAGGCCGGGCCGTCGGGATCAACCTGGATGGGGTCGCCGGCTTGGTTGGAGCCGGCGGGAACTCGGGATCGCCGGAGGGGCGCCGGATCGAGGTGCCGAAAGGGCTTGGGCGGAACTAGGGCTCGGGAAGTGGGTTTTGCGGAGTGGTTTTTGATGGAGAGTGAGGATGAGGGTTTAAATAGGAGTGAGCACCTGGGGTTACGGAAGCTAAAGGGCTCGGACGTTCGGGAAGGGAAATGGAGAGGGCGCGGCCGAGCATTTTGTTGGCGTGAGAAAAATGAAGGGTTTTTAGGAAATGTCAGTAGTAAACGAGAGTAAAAGAGTGCTTTAAGGAAAAGAATTGCTTTTCCCTTTGCTGAATGGATCAAATGAGTATAAGTATTTATAAAAGAAAATAACTTCTTTTCTTAAATAAAAATAGGGTTCAATATTATACTAATGAACTCAAGGTTAATTTCGGAAAACCGAAATTGGTTCAAGTCATAATAATTAATTTAGCAACAAATTATACAATAAAAATTTTACGGGTTTGACCAAACACTAAAATTCCAGAAATAATAATTTTCTAAAAAATATCATTTCCTAAATAAATGATTTATAATAATAATTGGCTAATTAAATATTGAATTAATTAATTAAAAAATTACGGGTTTCACGAGAGAGTAGTGTTTCGTCTTCCTGGCGAGACAGAGTTCTCATATTCGTGCGGTACGGTCTCGAAGACGACAATGATGGTATCGAAAATCTCGGCGAGGCGTATGTTGTGTTCCAGCTGTACGGGATACTTGGCATCAGTTCGAGACACGTGAAAGAATAATACAAAATATAATGCAGACTGATGTTGTGGCAGATTTTCCCGATGTTTTCCCTGATGAGATGCCCGGGATGCCGCCGAATCGAGAAATAGAATTCAGCATCGACACCTTTCCGGATACACGGCCGATATCAAAGGCGTCTTACCAAATGGCTCTAGCAAAACTGAAGTAGCTGAAGGTACAATTATAAGAGTTGTTAGACCGCGGATTTATTCGCCCTAACTGTCACGTCCCGCTCCCGCAGGAGTGATCGTCCTTGCTAAGGCGTGATGCCGCATGGGCCTAGGTTGCGCCCGTGCAAGGCTAAGTCCAGAAACGGCCGATTTGAGCTAGGCCACAGAGTCGCACAGAGTGTCCCCATTTGCAGCGAAAAGTAAATGAACACAAATTGAAAGCAAATTCAACTCTTTATTGACATTCAAGAAGTTTACAAGCGGCGCTAGGCCGATATTACAAATCGCTCAAGCTCTCTCTCCCTGAAACATAAAAGACGTGCCAAGTGGCTTACAAGATGGAATGATTCATGGCGATGTTCCGATACTTTACGTCTTGTCTATGGTGCTTCAGCTCCTAGCAACGCTCCAAGGCTTCAGAGATAGCTCCGCGCCTTAGCACATTCGATGGAAGCTCCGCACCCGCCGGCGTCCCCTGCATCCTGCAAGCAGACTGTGGGGTTATCAGTACATTGTTATGCACTGGTGGGGAGGCTAGCTCGCCCACAATGCTATCATTACCAAACACGTTCTATTTACTTTTGTGCATCGTCTATCATTCATTGTGTTTCTAATCTTGTCTTAGGATCAGTTTCATGGCATATTGCATAGCCTATCTCGTGTTGCGTAAAAAAAGTGTCGTATGGAATAGCATGCACGACTTACCCATACTTACCGTCTGGCCTTCCCTGTCCAACGTAAACCAAGTTAGTCAACAATTCATATGAAATAACTTAACGTAGTTCATGTGAGCATTCAATGTCAAGTGCGTGTCCTTGCCTCGGTTTCTAGCACGTTGTAGGCACATTTTCTAACTCGTTTGCTCGAAGTACTCTTGATCATTTTGTGTGTTATATTCAATCCTATTCAGAAAGTGCTTTGTACAGTTACTTAGACTACTTTGATTTTAATGCAAGGACTTGCACGTGGATTGCCACCAGCAAATTCTACTTAAATCTATATGCACCGGTCGCTGGCATCACAAGCCATTTTGGACATCCAAGCCGTTGTATTTCTCAACTTAGCGTAGGGTGCAGACTGGCATACACCCCGTTAGTCTCTTAAAATACTGCAGCACTTACGTCCCCTGGATGGCCAAGTCCGCACCCAGGCAGCCCGTAAGCCTTATTTTGATTCCACCTAGGCCGGCCACGATCCTCCCTTTGATCATGCCGCAGAATCCGTATCATCCGTGCACGGGTCCGTCCACGACCATTTTGTATTTTATCGTCATAGGCTAACCCTTAGCCACAATGCGTTATCGACCAGGTTGGCGTCCGTGCAGCGCGGGTAGCAAGCCCCGTTGTACGTGCCCATCACACCTGTCGCTAACCATTCTTTCTTTTTTATCTTTCATTCATTCTTTCTTTTCTTTGTTTCACTTGTCTGTTTGTTCATCGATTCATTCACGTATTCATTCTTTCATTCGTTGATTCATTCATTCACTTATTCGTTCATTCATTTATTTATACATTTTGTAACTCCTCGTGTGGGAGTCGCCTTGGCGACCCATCGGTCCCATAGTCTTTCAATGTTGCTAAACTCTACTCGAAACGACTATGTTGATAGTCTTCCCGTTTCATTGTTGTAAACCATTCATTATTTTCATTGTTTGAACGCATCAGAGACGTAAACGTAAGCTTGTGCCTTAGCACGAGCGCGGAGCGCGGTGCGAGAGTTCTCACAATTTCCATGTTCTTTTCCATATTCTATACAAGCATACAAGATGGGATTAATCCCTTAGCTAGGTGCGTTGGGTCATTTATTAGCATGCGCGATGTTATCGCGTAGCGATTTCAGTGATAGTGTCCGTATTATTATGTGTCTAGGCTAAGCAAAGACGGGTTCATCGGAGCCACCCACCTTAGCGATGTTCGCATCGGCCGAGCGATACTCCGAACGCGCCTTTGAAAGTCTAAGTCTGGATTCATCTTGACGGGCCAATGTAAGCCTTGCATCGATTCTTCATCTGGTCGATGCCAACTCTTCGGGTCGACGGCTCGTTTGAGTCGTTGAACTTGCCGTTTGAATCGGCGTTTCGCTAGGACGGAGCGGGTTACTACATAATACACCACTCAAAACAAGTCTCGTCCTCGAGACTTCCTGAGTGCAGGTCATCCTACCATTCCTTAACTCGCGTCGTCGTGTTTCTTAGGCAATCCCTATCGAATGGCTCTATCGTTCTATGGCACCGAACTATACTCGATAACTTTTCAAGTTCTGTGTCGCATACGTTTGGGTCGATTTTATTGAATGGCTTTTCATTCATTTCAGAGTTGATGGTTCTTATTCAATTGTTGCATTTCTTTGACTTGGTTGCTATTTCGACGTATCATGGGACTGAAATGGTCGCACGAGGTACGTTGAAATTCTCAAACACGAGAGTCGTAGGATGAGGCAAACTCACTCATTCGTTCATGCGCATCTCAACACCCACTTGCAGCTGCATTCGAGTTCATTATATCGCTGAGTTTGGATCGTGCACGCATTCAAGGCGTCCCCCGAATACGTACATTTCAACCAAGCTTAGTGACTAGCGAAGTGTCACGACCCGCACCCGCTTTCCTCGGATACGAGACGTGTCTAAGCCAGCCTACGCCGCAGAGTCGACGGTAGAACGCTGTCAAGCCCGCAAGAAATAAATGCTCAAAATGTAACATTTGCTGATCATTCATATTTCTAAGTTTGTTACAACATTTACAACATTTATAATAAAAGAAAATACAAGATTTTACAATTGCTTTCTATTTCTAGGTTGACCTCAGCATACTCCAGCCTTCCCCATGCTAAGAGTGATCGCGGCTAAACCTGAAAAATGTTGGTTTCCAGTCAGGAATGGAACAAGTACACAAACCGACGGCAATGTGAAAACACAATAGAATTAACAAGACATGAAAATAACATATGAGATATAAAAACTGGAAAGAAAGGATAACGTGGCACGGTGGAGATGAAAAGGAAAAATAAAAGACATCTACCTAGGTGGTGTAAAATATCTATTTCGACATATGAACGGCTAGAAGGTAAATCTGGCACGCTGCACGTGCCTTGTGCAGCAGCTATTATTCAAGAATAGACTCATGGGATAGTTCTGGGTAGTTCACATGTCTACTAAGATATTTCCCCTCCCGACTACTCCGTGTGACGAGCGTGTCAACAAGCAGCAAGATATATGTATAAACATAAAATGAGAAGACTACTATGAATCGAAAGCAATCAGAAAGTGCACTTGCCTGAGGTCCTTAGCTGGAGAAACCAATAATACTATACCATTCAATGAGCCACAATCAGTCAACACATACAGAAGTCTCCAAATGCTGAAATAAATAGTTCCAACGTTTTCAGAATAGTCAAATTAGCTAGAATTGTCTGTCCTTAAGTCCAATTCTGAACACATGGGCAAAACGGTAATTTCGGGTCAAAGGTGTCCGCCGTTGGACCCACTTTGTACCGAAAAGCGTGCCAAAGTCTATGGTCTCTAAAGTCGTCAAGCTATATGTCAACATGTCTGATTTTTCGATACGAACCCAACCGTATGTCCAAAGTTGGATTTCAGCGGGCCGTGCACAAAATCGTCCGTTGAATCGGACCGTTGGCATATATATACAAATCCATGAAATATATATAAAGGTCTATTTGAATCTACATATATGCATAACACTTAACATTTAAGTTAACTAAAATATTACTCTAAAAGTTCAAAGACCAATATATTGTTAATCTCAAAACCAAAATCAGAGCCTAAAATATTTGTTTACAAGCCAAGTAATACATATATGTATATATATAGCTATTCTTGGAAAAATATTTATAATTAT
This sequence comes from Iris pallida, assembly GCA_029216955.1. Classification (NCBI taxonomy): domain Eukaryota; kingdom Viridiplantae; phylum Streptophyta; class Magnoliopsida; order Asparagales; family Iridaceae; genus Iris; species Iris pallida. Next base: position 2,742,753 of record JANAVB010037018.1, on the reverse strand, counting down.
TTTAGATAGATATTTAAGAAAATATTTATTTCTCCTTTGAATAGAACCCCTTAATAATATATATAACTATAGGTCCAATATGGTAAGTCCAAATATTAACAAGTTTATATGACAAAGTATTTGTCAAAATAGATATATATTTGTATTTAGAAAGTATATATCTTAGAAATTATTTCTAAAAATAACAGGCCAAAATATCTCTTTATTGTCTTTATGAATAAGGCTAGACCCAACATAATAATAATTCGGTTTACTAAAGAAAATCTACATAGAATCTATTGAGCTCATACCAGTTTATTCTAGCCCCAAATACAAAATCTTATTACCATGCCTATTACAACTCAGTTGGCCCAAAATATTTATTAATGATAATATTAACCTCAAAACAATAATAATAATAATAATGGTAAATAAAATAACTATAACTAATAATATAACGAACTATAACCCCTGACAGCATTGAATGCCGATGCATATAGGGAAAAGAAGGCATGCTGTTCCCCATACGTTATTGGGTATAATTAATAAATGTCATAAAAGGGGGGTGTTCCTTCACCTATGCAAAGAGAGAGAGAGAGAGAGAGAGAGGTGATAAGAAACTTACAAAGAGGGAAGGAGGGAACTGTTGTGAGGGGTTTCGCCGGAAGTTCGTCGCGCGCTGGCGAAGGAACGGTCGGTGGCAGCAACATCGTTGTGGCATCGTGCGTGGCTCGGGAAGTAGCGCCCGGATTTGGCACTGATAGTCGGGCGCGAGGTAGCTCCATCGCCGATGGCCGACGGAAGTTGGGAACGACCACCGGACGACGCGCGCACGGGGGTGGTGGCGTTTGTGGTCAAGCGGCTCGGGGTTGGCCGCTGAGGGTGCGAGCACCGTCCAGAGAAGGGACGGAAGCCAGTGCTGCCGACCATGAGGTCGGGCTGGCCCCGCCGGCGGCTCGACACTCGGCCGGGGGATCGAGAGGAGCGACGTCGACGGGCGCGGATGCGCGAGGCCACGACTCCTCAAACGGAGGGTTCGTAGAGGACCGTCGACATGGGAGGCTGACACGCCACGGGTGCGGGGGCGGTAGTCTGGCGATACGCGACAGTCGAAACGCTCAGCAGAGTGGGCGCTGAATCTGGCAAGCCCCCAGATCCGGACGGTGTCCGCTGGAAACCGGGCGGCAGGGAGACACGGCCTTGCGGCGGCGCACGTAAGAGACATATGCGGTGTACACGGTGGCGTGGATGAGGATGATGATGATGATAGGAGTAGTCATAGATGGTTCTGCAGGGATTTGAATCGTGGGGTGTATATGAACACAAAAATTTCGTGGGGATAGAAGTGTTGTTTCCTTATATATTGATGAGGGAATTTAATGATAGAGATATATTTTTATATGTATATAGATAAGATAGGGGTTTGGAAGAGTTGTGTTGTTTATATATATATATATATAGAGAGATAGAGAGAGAGGGAATCTTAGCGGCTTTAAGTTTTGCTTGGTTGGGAATTTCTATATATACATACATGACAAGATATGTATCATATATATATATATATATATATATATATATATATATATATATATATATATATATATATATATATATATATATATTAGATCCTTATCCGATTTTAAATAAGTTCAAAATAAATAACATGGAATCCTTTATTGGTCAAAGGAGTAATAACTAGCTTAAATTAAGTACATCAAATTTAATCATGATAATAAAAATAATATTTGCTATCATCAAAATAATTTGAATGATAAAACTCAATTCCAAGTCAAGTAAATGATCAGCCTAAAAGCTTGAAGTAAAATTTTAATGCTATCAAAGAAACTTAGATTACAAAAATCCAATCGTACTATTAATTTCCTCAAAATAATTTAATTATACTAGTATAAATAAATCCTATTTTAAATAAATAGTTATCCTTGTAGTTCAAATATAACAATATCGCCCAAGTAATTTAAAATTTTTTAATCTAATTTTACTTCAAATGATTTGACAAAACTCTTTTTATCGAATAAAATGCTTATCAAATCACCTTCGAGGCCACTAATTCTGAAAGTCCAAAATAATGACAAATATCTTTGTGGTGCAAATTAATAAGCTCAAGGCTATAATATATTTTACTATGAGAGACTACTAGTTTTTGAAATGACAAGCTCATGTGTGTATCACATATCGTTTATCTCGGTCCTCGAGATGATTCAATTCGCTTCTCAAGCGCTCTTGTCAACAAAATCAATACGATTTCTTCTTAGCGGAGTCGACCAAGTCTAAGTAATTCCCGTCTGATTCGAGACCAAGTATTGCACTATCATCGAGTACATCTTCCGACCAATGATTCAAATCGTTATTCCAACTTTACTTGCGCAACATTCATCCCTATCATTTCCTTCGTTTGGGGCCAATCTCGTCGTCGTTCACGCACACTCCTAATTCCCCGTCCTACTCTAAGTCTTGTTGCCCAAGTCTATCGTCCATCCAGACGATACTGTAAATGCCATCGCACAGGTTCAATCACTCGGCATAGGGTCGTCCGCCTATCCGCTAGGTCAGCTCACAAGGTCATAGTTACACGTTAGGTCCGTGGCTCGTCGTGCAAGGTCGTTGCACGACGCTCTCCCCAAATCCTATGGTCAAGCCATTTGTTCGCTTGTACGGGAGTTTCTATCCAAGTTCGTTTCACTCATATTTCTAAACATCGAGCATGATCACCTAATTCGCATCAAGATAACCAATTCGTGTATTCGATCACGAGGTCATCCAGCTCGACAATACATTGCGCCCCAATCTCACGCGAGTCCGATTATCCACGACGGTTCATGAATCACCATGCAACGCTCCCGCGGAATAATCATTCTCATCGGGGCGTAACTCTTATTTGAGTTTTAGACTAACCCATTCTCGATACGCGGATTGGATCTACTAAATCCTCAAGTTCAATTCTTCAAGCACACAAATTCATTCTCGAGTCCACCTTCGCATCAAACCACAAGACGAAGCAATCAGATTGCCACGCCATCCAAGTTCAATCACTCCCGCTGTATGAATCACTATATCAGCGCTCACACGGAGTGATCGTCATAATCCGATGCGACGCATGTTCGAGGCTGGAGTTACACTCGCATAAGACAAGAATGTCGACATTGGGGTTATCGTCGAAGCAAATCCAACATTTTATTTTCTATCCAAGCCAAGATCGAAAGTCCATTCATCATTTCGTTCAACTAAAAAATCCGCGAGCCACGTCTATATTTTCCTCGACACATTTCAATATCAAAAGTATAGCATCCATCAGAATAATGACATTTGCACGGTCGTCATTCGCTGAGTCAGAGTACCCCCGAGTTATCGCATATCGATCTTTGATACGCCTCAATACCATCAACGATATGCGTAACCTGACGATCTTCCTTTGCAACCAATTTTGAGTCGTGCGTTGATGCTGTTGTCCAAGTTGGATATTCCACGATTTTCTCGATATTCAAGATCAAGTTCGATCGCTATTCCTCAAGTTCAAAACTCAAGTAACATTTCATTTGAATCAATCCAAAATCGTACGTGCGATCCTTTAAGTTTTCTCGATCACGACATTCACTTTTATTCATCGTCCCGAATCATTTTCTATCTCGCGTTGCTCATTCACAAGTTGTCCGAACGACATCTCGTTCGGGACACACGAAGTCATGACCAACTAAGCGTGACGCATTCTAAGGCTTTGCGCGATCGCATCGCCTCGCCGACGTACTCGTTGTGTTTTATAATCCTCAATTTTTGCTCGAATGATTTTCCAAGAACATCCATACACCACTCGGATTCGAGCCATACGATCTAGTCGTCGATATTCATTCTTATTCTTCTCCGAACCTATCACATACACTACTCGGATTCAAGCCATACGATCTAATCCTTAATCACGTTCGCGTCATGCGCTAAGACACCCTTCAGATTCGTTCGACGAATCTCTAGCGTAATCGCTCACGTCGCCTCGACGTACTAAGTCGTTCGCACTAATCCTTAAAATCTAAGCCAATCTTTCGTGCACGCCTAAGCGTTAGTTTGATAGCATTCCTATCGATATACACTCTAAGTGTTGCTTCGTTCCCGACCGAGCGGTACTTGATATCGCTCACAACTCGATTGCACCAAAAGTCGAGGTGCGCGACACACGACACAACTTAGCCAAAAGGCCGTGTGCATAGCTATCCCGTGCGGACTATATTCGAGTTCGCATGCTCACTTATCCTCGTTTGAGCGATAATCGATCTCACTCGCAACTCGTTTGCACCAGAAGGTCTAGGTGCGCGATACTCTGCACAACTTAGCCAAAAGGCTGCGTGCGTAACCATCCCGTTCGAACTATACTTTGGTCTCGTGTACTTGTTTGCTGTCAGCGTAAGCTCATTCAAGCACGCACTGCGTTTGCTAACTCTTAGCATCAGTTCCTTCCAACTCAAGTTCGTCGTGGTGGCACAAAGGCCTTCGCTTATCGATCCCGTCCAACCGAGTAGTTGTACGAGCTTTTGAAAATATTAGACTTATTGTATGGAACATCCCAAGGCACAACAAGAGAGAGCGTACACTTGTTTTATTTTAACGAGCTTTCAAAACTGAGAAAATCGAAATGATGTCCAAGGACGTAAAGCCGTGCTCTGATACCAATCTGTCACGCCCCGCTCCCACAGGAGTGATCGTCCTCGCTAAGGCATGATGCCGCACGGGCCTAGGTTGCGCCCGTGCAAGGCTAAGTCCAGAAACGGCCGATTTGAGCTAGGCCACAGAGTCGCACAGAGTTTTCCCATTTGCAGCGGAAAGTAAATGAACACAAATTGAAAGCAAATTCAACTCTTTATTGACATTCAAGAAGTTTATAAGCGGCGTTAGGCCGATATTATAAATCGCTCAAGCTCTCTCTCCCTGAAACATAAAAGGCGTGCCAAGTGGCTTACAAGATGGAATGATTTATGGCGATGTTCCGATACTTTATGTCCTGTATATGGTGCTTCAGCTCCTAGCAACGCTCCAAGGCTCCAGAGATAGCTCCGCGCCTTAGCACGTTCGATGGAAGCTCCACACCCACCGGCGTCCCCTACATCCTGTAAGCAGACTGTGGGGTTATCAGTACATTGTTATGCACTGGTGAAGAGGCTAGCTCGCCCACAATGCTATCATTACCAAACATGTTCTATTTACTTTTGTGCACCGTCTATCATTCATTGTCTTTCTAATCTTGTCTTAGGATCAGTTTCATGGCATATTGCAGAGCCTATCTCGTGTTGCGTAAAACAAGTGTCGTATGGAATTGCATGCACGACTTACCCATACTTACCGTCCGGCCTTCCCTGTCCAACGTAAACCAAGTTAGTCAACAATTCATATAAAATAACTTAACATAGTTCATGTGAGCATTCAATGTCAAGTGCGTGTCCTTGCCTCGGTTTCTAGCACGTTGTAGGCACATTTTCTAACTCGTTTGCTCGAAGTACTCTTGATCATTTTGTGTGTTATATTCAATCCTATTCAGAAAGTGCTTTGTACAGTTACTTAGACTACTTTGATTTTAATGCAAGGACTTGCACGTGGATTGCCACCAGCAAAGCCCACTTAAATCTATATGTACCGGTCGCTGACATTACATGCCATTTTGGACATCCAAGCCGTTGTATTTCTCAACTTAGCATAGGGTACGGATTGGCATACACTCCGTTAGTCTCTTGAAATACTGCAGCACTTACGTCCCCTGGATGGCCAAGTCCGCACCCAGGCAGCCCGTAAGCCTTATTTTGATTCCGCCTAGGCCGGCCACGATCCTCCCTTTGATCATGTTGCAGAATCCGTATCACCCGTGCACGGGTCCGTCCACGACCATTTCGTATTTTATCGTCATAGGTTAACCCTTAGCCACAATGCGTTATCGACCAGGTTGGCGTCCGTGCAGCGCAGATAGCGAGCCCCGTTGTACGTGCCCATCACACCTGTCGCTAATCATTCTTTCTTTTCTTATCTTTCATTCATTCTTTCTTTTCTTTGTTTCACTTGTCCGTTTGTTCATCGATTCATTCACGTATTCATTCTTTCATTCGTTGATTCATTCATTCACTTATTCGTTCATTCATTCATTTATACATTTTGCAACTCCTCGTGTGGGAGTTGCCTTGGCGACCCATCGGTCCCATAGTCTTTCAATGTTGCTAAACTCTACTCGGAACGACTATATTGATAGTCTTTCCGTTTCATTATTGTAAACCATTCATTGTTTTCATTGTTTGAACGCATCAGAGACGTAAATGTAAGCTTGTGCCTTAGCACGAGCGTGGAGCACGGTACGAGAGTTCTCACAATTTCCATGTTCTTTTCTATATTCTATACAAGCATACAAGATGGAATTAATCCCTTAGCTAGGTGCGTTGGGTCATTTATTAGCATGTGCGGTGTTATCGCCTAGCAATTTCAGTGATTGTGTCCGTATTATTATGTGTCTAGGCTAAGCAAAGACGGATTCATCGGAGCCACCCACCTTAGCGATGTTTACATCGGCCGAGCAATACTCCGAACGTGCCTTTGAAAGTCTAAGTCTGGATTCATCTTGACGGGCCAGTGTAAGCCTTGCATCGATTCTTCATCTGGTCGATGCCAACTCTTCGGGTCGACGGCTCGTTTGAGTCGTTGAACTTGCCTTTTGAATCGGCGTTTTGCTAGGGCGGAGCGGGTCACTACACTAACGTCTCTCCATGGGGAGCTTCCGTATTATTTGTGAAAAAAAATGATGGATCGATGCGATTATGCATCGACTATCATGAACTCAACAAGGTGACCGTACGGAATAAGTATCCCTTGCCACGAATTGACAACTTGTTTGACCAACTGCAAGGCGCGTCAATATTTTCAAAAATTGATCTTCGTTCAGGCTATCATCAGTTGAAGATGAAATCCGACGACGTATCGAAGTCTGCCTTCCGCACTCGATATGGTCATTATGAATTCCTAGTCATGTCGTTCGGTTTAACGAATGTCCCAGCCACTTTCATGGATCTGATGAACCGAGTCTTTCGACCCCAAATTAATAAATTTGTAGTCGTGTTCATCGATGACATCTTTATCTACTCAAAGAATCGAGAAGAGCATGCAGAACACTTGAAGACGGTATTACAGACTCTGCGTAAAAACAAATTATATGCCAAGCAGAGTAAATACGAGTTATGGATGAGTAGTATGACATTTCTCGGACATGTAATCTCTGCCGAAGGTGTCACGGTAGACCCAAAGAATATTGAAGTGGTGGTAGATTAGAAACGACCTACCTCGGCTAGCGATATTCGGAGTTTTCTGGACTTAGCGGGCTACTACCGAAGATTCGTATGGTGCTTTTCAAAACTAGCGTCGCCTCTGACTCGCCTTACCCATAACGGAGTAGTATTTGAGTGGAGTGACGACTGTGAATCCAGCTTTCAAGCGTTGAAGCAATGGCTCGTCTCCGCTCCAATCCTTGTACTTCCAGATAGTCCAGAAGGCTTTCAGATATTCAGTGATGCATCGGGAACTGGCCACGGGTGCGTACTCATGCAAAGAGATAAAGTCATCTCCTACGCTTCACGGCAGTTGAAGCAGCACGAGAAAAACTATCTGACGTATGACCTAGAATTGGCGACGATCGTATTTGCATTAAAATTCTGACGGTACTACCTCTATGGTGTGGCGTACAGAATCTACACAGATCATAAAAGCCTGAAATACTTGTTTACACAACGAGAACTCAACCTGCGACAGCGACGTTGGCTCGAACTCATAAAAGATTACCAGATAACGATCGAGTATATGCCGGGCAAGGAAAACGTTGTAGCCGACACACTTAGCTGAATGTTTATGGGATCACTGGCCATAAATAATGAGATACGGCGAGACCTTGAAGCGATGGGTATCGAACTCGGAATTGATTATCGATACTTGCACCTAGCTCAGTTGAAGTTAGGATCGAGACTGCTTTACAAAATAAAGACCGCACAGAAGGATGATTCATTCCTGAAAAAGATGCGTAAGCTGATTTCAAAGGAAGGGCGACTGACTTTGCGGAAGACAGAGACGGAACGATGCGACTAAAAGGAAGGCTCTACATTACTGAAACTGTCGAGCTCAGAAAAGAAATTCTGATGGAGGCACACTATGCGAAGTACTTGTTATATCCTGGAAGCACCAACATGTACAAGAACTTGCGCACAAACTTATGGTGGCACGACATGAAGAAAGACGTGACTACTTTCGTGTCACAGTGCATGGCGTATCAGCAAGTGAAAGCGAAACACCAAAGGCCAGGCGGAGAGCTGCAGAATCTCGCCATTCCCGAGTGGAACTGGAATAACATCTCGATAGAGATTTTCAAAGACGCCGCGGAAGAATGATACGATTTGGATCATTGTTGATAGATTGACCAAGTCGGCTCACTTCATCACAATTAAAGTAGGATGGAGCGTCGATCGGTTAGCATAAATCTATATCGACGAGATTGTTCGACTGTACGGGGTACCGGCCTCAATAATTTAGGACAGAGACGGACGATTCCTGTCGCATTTTTGGACGAACCTGCAAGCGACGATGGAGACCAAACTAAACATTAGTTCTGCGTACCACCTCCAAACATACGGTCAGACGGAGAGGGTAAATCAAGTCTTAGAGAATATGTTGCGTTTGTGCACGATCGATTTAAAGACTAGTTGGGATACACATTTGCCGCTTGCAGAGTTTGCGTATGACAACAGCTATTAATAGAGCATTCAGATGGCTCCATACGAAGCGCTCTACGGGAGGAAGTTTTGTTCACCAATATGCTGGAACGAAGTCGGAGAGCGACAAGTGCTTGGACCGAAACTGGTGGAGCAGGCCGTCGAAAAAGTCCGCTTCATCTGTCACTACCACTTTTCTAGCTTGAGGGTATTTTGGTCATTTTTAAAAAATTTAGAATTTAATTTGAATTATTATTATTATATTTAATTAATGTGATTTTTGAGTGATTTTTAGAATAATTGTTTTTGGTGTTTTAGAGACTTTGACTTAAGTTGACCTTGTAGACTAACCTAGTGGCTAACCTAGGTCTTGACTAAGAGATTAGGATTTGAGAACCTAGGTTGACTTAAGTTCATGAGGATGAACTCATTGGGATTAATTTGGTGAAATTAGGAGTTAGTTTGATATGGAAATGGCTTGTGAAGTCACAAGTCATTTTATGACTAATAGGCTTAATGGCCCATAGCCCACACCCATTGAACCAAGCCCTAACCCTAGGAATTCTGAATAGCCTTTTTGGTCAGCCCCTCCCCTATTTATATGCTCTTAAAACTAGGGTTGCCTCTTTAGAAAACTTGCCATTTGGAAGAGGTGAGTCCCCAACTTTGTAAATCCTTAGAAAATCCATTTCTTCTCCAAATTCCTTCAAATAAATTGCAATAGGACCTAATTCCTGTGTTCTTGCTGTTGGTAATAAGTTTTGACAGGAAGGAAACAATTTGGAGAGCTTTTTGTGGTTTGAGAGATCCTTCTCTTTGGAGCTTTTTGGGAGCTTGTACACCTATAGGTATAATCCTATTTAATGCCCTTAAATTCTGTCAAAAATCATTTTAGGGAAGCCCTAGCCCTCACCTAACAGTAGGATAGGCTAACCCTAGGTTTTGGACTCGTTTCGTGTCCGTATCGGACACGTATCAGAGTTAGATCTAGGTGTTCGTCGAAATATCTCAAAGGACATTTCGTTCGAGATTTTCGATTCTAAATGAATAGAAAATTAGCCCTAGGTGTCGTCTAAGGATTCCCAGTGTCGTGTGGTGTTTTGTGTGTCGTGTCGAGTCGTGGGGACACGGGAACACGCGGGTACGGGTGCGTGCGTGCGGCACTGTAGCTCCCCTGCTACTCGGGGGCTACTGCGCGCTGGACACACAACTTTGACACATGATTTTTGGCGTAGGGATAGGGACACTGACTGACACGAGGCTCGCAAAGTTTCACGAGTCCTCGTGTCGTGTCGGATACGTTATTCCGTGTGCACGGGGAGAACACTGGTGCGTGCGTGGGCTGTGTGTATGCTCTGTTGTTAAATCGATTTTAAATGTTTCAAATTATGTTTTAATGTTTAATTAAGATCCTAAATGTGATGTTAAACCCCTGTTACACCACGTTACATAATTGTTTGGGTTTTAGATTGTGTTTTGGCTCGAAATGGTTTTAATTAACTGCCTACTCTGATACATGTTCTGATACTTTGATTTCCAGTTTTTCCTAACCATTTTAATTCTCTTGTGATATGTTTTTCAACTGATTTTTGGATCCCTACAGGTTACATATTATGTTAACTAAGTGTAGGGCATTCGAGTTGGGCTTGGGGATGTGTAGATGGGATTTTGGTATTCGAGTTGAGTTGGTTTCAACTGTTGTGAACTTAATGTTTTTTTTCCTGTTTATATGAACTGAGTTCATGATGTTATTAAACTAAAATTTGAGTTATGATTTATGTCAAACCTGAGAATAGTTTTCACCATATTATTAGATTTGTTCACTGTTTCCTCTTCATTGTTTTCAATGTTGTTTTCTGTTGAAACCTGGGAATTGATTTCCTTTACATTCATGTCAAAACCTGAGATAATTATTGAATAGGCTGTTAACTGATTATTGGTTGTAACTTGATTCCCAGTTTTCAACATGAAACCTGAGATTGGTTTTCTGCACAACTGTTCCTTTCCAATGGGCTAAAAATCTGATTTCACATTTGATTGATTCCAATGAATGTACTGCAAACTGAATTTTTTATGTTTAATTGTAAACTGCTATTGAACTGTTGCTTACATTAAATCTGAAATGAGGATTATCATATTAGACTGTTTGGGACTTTAGTTAAAGGAATTTTGATATGAGTTAGTGACCCCCCTCTTAACTGTAAACTGAATTTTCCTCCTTTCCTTACTGTCACATAATGCACTGATTTTTCCTTTCATTATATCAATGTTGTTCACTGTTGAAACCTGAGATTCTTCTTCCTTTTAAAACTGAGTTTAAATCCTTGATAACCTATGATTCAATATGTTGGCTGGGATGAGATTTTGTTCTCAGTTTTCATTACCTAGGTTTGAGTTCAGTTTGTTGGACTGGTCCCTTATTAGTTTTTTTGAGTTTATATGTGAAGGTAAAAATCTGAGATTAAGGATTGATTTATGATATGGGAATTGGTATGTAGAGTTTTTGGTTTCAACTTAATAACTGTTACATTGATTCCCTTCCATTGCTTTCCTACGTGGTGTTAACCTGGGCTAGGAAGTAGATTCCAGTTCCTATTTATTAACTGTTAACTGTTTTTGGGGATCAATGTGTGTACTGTTTTGACTGTTAATTAATGCTATGGACTGAATTTGGCCCTCTAGCCACACACACACTCATTGTTAACTGCTCTTCTTAATCTGGGATTTAGTCCCTGTTATTCCAGTTTCTCTTGAACAGTACACACACCACACCACAGTTTATTCACAGATTTTAGTTCCTTGCTCACTCACCCTCTAATCTATCACAGTGTCCTTTGGCACTAGTCACACACCCTTGTGTTGTTCACACAAGCCTATGGGCTAGACACACTGACACACCTGTTATGTGTTTCCCCCTCACACTCTATGTATGTACCTAATATATATAGGCATTGTTATATATATATATATATATATATATATATATATATATATATATATATATATATATATATATATATATATATATATACAAGTTTTCCTATATATATATATATATATATATATATATATTTATATATATATATATATATATATATATATATATATATATATATGGTGTCATGATGTGTGGTGTTATGCTATGTGTCATAAAAAAAAAAAAAAAAAAAAAAAAATATATATATATATATATATATATATATATATATATATATATATATATATATATATATATATATATATATATATATATATATATATATATGTGTGTGTGTGTGTGTGTGTCATGATGTGTGGGGTTATGCTATGTGTCATAGAGTATGGAATACCATAGGACTAATGTATTGTATAGATGATATGGCGTGTTATAGATTATGTTATAGAGTATTGGATAGATGTTTCCTAATAGACTATTAGTCATAGTATAACCTAGAGTAGACTTGTTAGAACCTAGAATAGTTTGGTTAGACCTAGATTAGACTAGTTTGACCTAGATTAGACTTAGTTGACCTAGTTTGACTTCTAGGGTTGACCAGAGTTGACCAAGAGTTGACTTTGGTCTAGATTGACCTAGTTTCATGTAGAATGCATTAATTTGCATTGTATTATCATTCTGGACTTGTTGTGACTCGTACTGTTCTAAATAGGAGCCAGACACCACTCCTCGGACAGTACTTTAATCTCGGACTTTTAGATAGCAGGCGAGTACATTCTCTGATCTTTTCGTACCTGTCTGGATATATTCATGCTCTAGATTACTCTACATGATGCTGACACGTATCTTCACGGATTAGTACTATATGGATCCCTTCCTGAGATGTTATTCCTCTACGGGTGCATCGGGTATTACATGTTCATGTACTTTATCATGTGCATCACGTACTCCTTGTACTCGTACTAGTTCATGTTTTTACATTTTCTCATGTGCTTTCACGTGCCTCATGTACTACTTATTACATGAGTTCACGTATCTTAGTTGTATTCATGTGCTTATAACGTAACTTGAATGGATCCTTGTGTACTGATTGGGGCGGGGTAAGTAGAATTGGTTATGTGAACACTATCCCAAGTAGCTGTATAAATGTGCCTCCATATTTGTATTCATGTGCCCCTAAGCCGTTTACATAACCATATTGTACTCTAAATTACGTAGTCACTTACATTCTTTACTATCATGTATCTATTTCCAGTTACAAAATATCTCCTATTTTGCTTGTACTTTCATTCAGCACTTCCTGTATTTTACTCTATTGCAATGATTTATACTCCTAACCTGATATAAACTGTTGAGATATATGTGCTCGTTCCCGTCCTGACTGGACCTGTTGAAATATTACAGAGGACGAGGCTGAGGCGTTCTGCCCTACTTACTACGGTGCCACACTAGATGAGTGCCCAGATTTGGACCAGCAGCAGGATCCATTAGCTGTAGACGACACTCCATTAGTTTAGGATTGTCTTACTTTTTGGGATTATTGTACTAGACTTTGAGATATCCTGAGATGTATTTATTTTTGGACACTTAGAACTCTGGATTGTATCTCTGTGATTCTCTGTTCTGGATATTGTTATCTTTCATTATCTATCTATCTTACCTGTTCTACCTTAGCTGTGGTTGAGTTTATTTCTGTTATGTCACCCCCATTCGGGGAGTATAACTGTATTACCTTCAATTGTTAGATGTTGTGACCTAGGACAGCGTTCTACCGTCGACACTGCGGCGTAGCCTGGACGTACACACGTCTCGTGCCCTTCCTCTAGGGTGCGGGTCGTGACACATTTTTAGTAGTGGCCCATGCAGGTCTAGGATATAAGTGTAGTGGTATTCGAACTAGAATATCGCTGCAGCCTGCAGTAGAAATTAGCATATGTTTGAAGGTACTCAATCACACTAGGAAAACTCCTTATCAGATTTCGTATATCTATTTTTGCTTATTGTCTTCCTTAGAATTTTAAACTGTCCTCCTTTGATTATTTCGACTCATTCTCAGTAATTGCTTCTTGTTTGATCTGTGTCTCCAGGATGGTTGAGACGCGATCGCATCGCCCCGTGACGGGAGAGGCTGGAGAGGGGTCTGCCACCTCTCATGTCCAGTATCCAGCTCCCGGTGCCACAGGGCCAGTGCAGCCCTCAGGAGTGGGAGTTTCTGTCACTTTTGGAGGAGCACCTCCAGCAGTCAGGAGGCCAGTTGTGATTCCAGAGATCCTTCCCATGCAGCAGCCTCCGCCTGCGGGGATGGTAGATGCTGTCCATCACTTCTCCTTCGTGGAGAGGATTCTTGAGTCTCACCAGCAGCAGCAGACGAGACAGACTGCAGATTTCAGGCAGGAGATCGATGAGGTGCACCAGCTAGTTCGTACCACAGTGGAGATGATCATAGCTCAGGGGACTCAGCAGCAGCCCCGTCGGAGGGAGAAGGATATACAGGACTTCCAGAAGATGCACCCTCGGGAGTTCTTCGGCACAGAGGGCATCCACGTTGCAGACGATTGGATAGAGCATATTGAGGAGATCTTCCGACTGGCGGAGATACCAGATCGACTCCAGATCGAGGCAGCGGGCAGCCAGATGCAGGATTTGGCCCGTGCATGGTATCAGGCAGATCCCAGAGTGGGAGTTGAGGGCCAGACTTGGGCCCAGTTCAAGGAGCTGTTCAAGGAGCAGTTCTTTCCTGATGTTGCCTTGGGAGGTATCGAGGCACAGTTCGAGGCTCTGGTTCAGGGAAACCAGACAGTAGCTGAGTATGCCGGGGAGTTCTGCAGATTGGCCCGGTTCATTGATGACTTGACTGAGAAGACGAAGGCGAGGAAGTTTTGCCGAGGTCTGATTAGAGAGATTCGATCGCTGACTAAGAGCGACCGGAACGCCACTTTTGCTGAGATATTTTCTGGGGCCATGGCAGCGGAGGATGACCTAGGGCTGAAACTGAAGAGGGGTCGTGACTTCCAGAGTGGCAGTAGCAGTCAGGGGCAGGCCAAGAGGCCTCACTTCCAGCAGCAGCAGCAGCAGAGGCCAGTGCAGCAGTATCAGCAGCAGCATCAGCAGCAGAGGCCAGTGCAGCAGCACCAGCAGCAGAGAGGGCAGCAGGCACCTCGTCCGGTAGTCATTTGTGCCTTCTACAAGAAGCCAGGGCACATGATCCATGAGTGCAGGAAGAAGCTAGGCAAGTGCCTACTTTATGGTGCTGGAGACCACCAGTTGAGGGACTGTCCAGGGGCTTTTGGGCGAGGACAGCAGGAAGGTGGAGCCAAGGCTCCAGCAGGCCAGCAGAGGGGACCAGTCCTGCCGATCCAGCAGCAGAGGTTCCAGCAGCACCAGCAGCAGGCACGAGGTGGACAGCAGGGGCGAGCTTTCGCCATGGCAGCTGAGGATGCTGAGGTTATCGGAGAGCTGATAGCAGGTTCGGTTCTTCTCGACTCCCTTCCAGCATTTGCACTCTTTGATTCCGGGGCTTCCCACAGCTTTGTGTCTGTATCATATGCTATTAGACACAGTTTGATTTCGGAACCATTGCCTAGGACCTGCAAGATCACGACCGGGGGTGGGGTCATCCTCGTGAGTGATGTTTGCAGAGGGCGAAGTGTCATTTTGGGAGGCCGAGAGTTGGGGGTGAGTCTACTAGTCATGCCATTACCGAACTACGACATTGTATTAGGTATGGACTGGCTGAGTAGACACCACGCCCGTATTGATTGCTGTGGGGGTAGAGTTTTGTTCGGGGCTCCAGGAGAGCCAGAGTTTGAGTACACCCGACGGCAGGCAGAGCAGGACGGCGGAGTCTTCTGTGGAGCATCAGTCGAGGAGCAGGTGGCTCCGTATCCCTTGATCGCAGAGTTTATGGACGTATTTCTAGAGGAGTTGTCAGGGCTTCCACCGGACAGAGATGTAGAGTTCTCGATAGACTTGGTTTCCGGCAGGGAACCGATCTCCCAGCATGTCTATCGAGTGAACAACAGCGAGTTAGTGGAGCTGAAGAAGCAGGTGGATGAGCTGTAGGACAAGGGCTTCATTCGCTCGAGTTCTTCACCTTGGGGTACACCGGTACTTTTCGTACCCAAGAAGGATGGGTCGGTACGTATGTGTTTCGACTACAGGGCACTTAACAACCTGACAATCAAGAACAGATACCCACTGCCGCGGATCGATGATCTGTTTGATCAGTTGAGCGGAGCTCGGGTGTTCTCCAAGATTGATTTGAGGTCGGGTTATCACCAGGTGAAGGTGAAGAAGGAGGATATCCCCAAGACCGCTTTCAGGATGCGGTACAGGCTGTTTAAGTTTTTGGTTATGCCGTTTGGGCTAACCAATACACCAGCAGTGTTTATGAATCTAATGAACAAGGTGTTCCACCAGTACTTGGACAAGTTCGTGGTGGTGTTCATTAATAATATCTTGATATATTCCAAGACTGAGGAGGAGCACGAGGAGCATCTGCGGATAGTGCTAGAGACTCTCAGGCAGGAGCAGCTTTATGGGAAACTCTCCAAGTGTGAGTTTTTCATGGACCGGGTGGAATTCTTGGGGCATGTGGTGACTGGAGATGGTATCTCAGTTGACCCCAAGAAGATTGTAGCAGTTGAGGCTTGGACAGCGCCGACTTCAGTAGCAGAGATCAGGAGTTTCCTGGGGCTGGCAGGATATTACCGAAGATTTGTACAGGATTTCTCCCAGGTTGCAGAGCCGTTGACACCGTTGACACGAAAGGATACTGAGTTTGTTTGGTCAGAGGAGTATCAGGCAGCTTTTGATGAGTTGAAGAAGCGGCTTACGACAGCTCCGATTCTGACATTGCCTTCAGGATCAGGTGGATTCACTATTTATAGTGATGCTTCAGGGAAGGGGCTGGGTTGTGTCTTGCAGCAGCATGGGAAGGTGATTGCCTATGCTTCCAGGCAATTACGTCCTCATGAGAAGAACTACCCTACCCATGACCTGGAGCTGGCGGCGGTGATTTTTGCTTTGAAGTTATGGAAGCACTATCTGTATGGTGAGAGGGTGGAGATCTTCATAGACCACAAGAGCTTGAAGTACGTGTTCACTCAGAAGGAGTTGAACATGAGGTAGCACAGGTGGCTTGAGTTGATGAAGGACTTTGATATCGTACTCCAGTATCACCCGGGGAAGGCCAACGTGGTTGCCGATGCCTTGAGTAGGTATCCGACAGTCATGTATTTGACTATGGATCGGCACCTGCTTGCAGATTTGGAGAGCCTTGGGATAGAGGTGATTGTGCCCGGAGTGCAGATGCAGTTATGGGGCCTTCAGATACAGTCGGACTTGATAGACAGGATCAAGGCGGCACAGTTCGATGATGTGGCTCTACGGTGTATCCGAGAGCAGATCAGTATGGGAGTGGAGGATACCGAGTTCTTACTTTCAGAGGATGGTGCCCTGAGGCACGGTGCCAGGTTATGTGTGCCTAGCGGGGAGCTCAGAGAGCAGGTTATGCAGGAAGCTCACAGATCGCAGTATTCTATACATCCTGGTGCCAACAAGATGTACAGGGATCTGCGAGAGCATGTCTGGTGGTACGAGATGAAGAGGGAGGTGTCCAACTTTGTAGCCAGATGCTTGATCTGTCAGCAGGTCAAGGCAGAGAGGCAGAGGCCCGGGGGATTGTTGCAGCCGTTGCCCATTCCAGAGTGGAAGTGGGAACATATTACCATGGATTTTGTATCGGGATTGCCGCGTACACCAGGAGAAAAAGACGCGATTTGGGTCATCGTTGACAGGTTGACCAAATCGGCCCACTTCTTGCCATTCAAGGTGGGTACGTCTACAGAGAGGCTCGCGGAGTTGTATATGAGACAGATAGTCAGGATTCACGGAGTTCCCGTCAGCATAGTCTCAGATCGGGATAGCCGCTTTACTTCCCATTTCTGGAGGAGTCTGCAGACTAGCTTGGGCACTCAGCTCAAGTTTAGTACCGCATACCACCCCCAGATGGACGGACAGTCAGAGAGGACTATTCAGACCCTTGAGGATATGTTACGGACGTGCGTCCTAGATTTTGGAGGTTCCTGGGAGGATCACCTGTATTTGGTAGAGTTTGCTTACAATAACAGTTTTTAGGCCAGCATTGAGATGTCACCGTTTGAGGCTCTGTACGGCCGTAGGTGTCGTACACCCTTATCTTGGGATGATGTTGGAGAGCGAGCTTTACTGGGACCAGAGATGGTTGTTGACGCAGCCGAGAAGGTGAAGCTCATCAGGGACAGACTTCGCGTGGCGTATGACAGACATCGACACTGGGCCGATAGCCACCGGAGGCCGCTGGAGTTTGAGGTACAGTTTTAGAGATAGGATTAGAAGTAGGTTGTATTTTGTTTTGTTGATTGATCATGTTTGATTTTTAGTAACTTGAGACCTTGCTTGTGATTAGGTTGGAGACATGGTTTTTCTGCGGATATCTCCGACTCGTGGTACGATACGTTTTGGTGGAGGTGGGAAGCTTAGCCCGCGCTTCATCGGCCCTTTCGTTATCAGCGGGAGAGTCGGTGACGTGGCATATAGGCTAGACTTGCCATCTGCACTAGTGGGCATCTACAACGTATTTCACGTATCACAGCTGAGACGGTACGTGGCTGACCCTAGCCATGTACTCGATCACTCGGAGATAGAGGTTGGACCTACTCTCAGTTATCCAGAGCAGCCTGTGGAGATTCTGGATCGCCGAGAGAAGGTATTAAGGAACCAGGTGATACCCTTGGTACGCGTCGCATGGAGGCATCATTCTCCAGGAGAGTCTACCTGGGAGCGGAAGGATGAGATGCGCGAGCGGTACCCCTATCTTTTTGGACCATGAGGTATACTTTCTATCCTTCTTAGCAGTTAGTTTCGCCTTTAAATTTCGAGGACGAAATTATTTTAAGGGGGGTAGATTTGTCACTACCACTTTTCTAGCTTGAGGATATTTTGGTCATTTTCAAAAAATTTAGAATTTAATTTGAATTATTATTATTATATTTAATTAATGTGATTTTTGAGTGATTTTTAGAATAATTGTTTTTGGTGTTTTAGAGACTTTGACTTAAGTTGACCTTGTAGACTAACCTAGTGGCTAACCTAGGTCTTGACTAAGAGATTAGGATTTGAGAACCTAGGTTGACTTAAGTTCATGAGGATGAACTCATTGGGATTAATTTGGTGAAATTAGGAGTTAGTTTGATATGGAAATGGCTTGTGAAGTCACAAGTCATTTTATGACTAATAGGCTTAATGGCCCATAGCCCACACCCATTGAACCAAGCCCTAACCCTAGGAATTCTGAATAGCCTTTTTGGTCAGCCCCTCCCCTATTTATATGCTCTTAAAACTAGGGTTGCCTCTTTAGGAAACTTGCCATTTGGAAGAGGTGAGTCCCCAACTTTGTAAATCCTTAGAAAATCTATTTCTTCTCCAAATTCCTTCAAATAAATTGCAATAGGACCTAATTCCTGTGTTCTTGCTGTTGGTAATAAGTTTTGACAGGAAGGAAACAATTTGGAGAGCTTTTTGTGGTTTGAGAGATCCTTCTCTTTGGAGCTTTTTGGGAGCTTGTACACCTATAGGTATAATCCTATTTAATGCCCTTAAATTCTGTCAAAAATCATTTTAGGGAAGCCCTAGCCCTCACCTAACAGTAGGATAGGCTAACCCTAGGTTTTGGACTCGTTTCGTGTCCGTATCGGACACGTATCAGAGTTAGATCTAGGTGTTCGACGAAATGTCTCAAAGGACATTTCGTTCGAGATTTTTGATTCTAAATGAATAGAAAATTAGCCCTAGGTGTTGTCTAAGGATTCCCAGTATCGTGTGGTGTTTTGTGTGTCGTGTCGAGTCGTGGGGACACGGGAACACGCGGGTGCAGGTGCGTGCGCGCGGCACTGTAGCTCCCCTGCTACTCGGGGGCTACTGCGTGCTGGACATGCGACTTTGACACATGATTTTTGGCATAGGGATAGGGACACTGACTGACACGAGGCTCGCAAAGTTTCACGAGTCCTCGTGTCGTGTCGGACACGTTATTCCGTGTGCACGGGGAGAACACTGGTGCGTGCGTGGGCTGTGTGTATGCTCTGTTGTTAAATCGATTTTAAATGTTTCAAATTATGTTTTAATGTTTAATTAAGATCCTAAATGTGATGTTAAACCCCTGTTACACCACGTTACATAATTGTTTGGGTTTTAGATTGTGTTTTGGCTCGAAATGGTTTTAATTAACTGCCTTCTCTGATACATGTTCTGATACTTTGATTTCCAGTTTTTTCTAACCATTTTAATTCTCTTGTGATATGTTTTTCAACTGATTTTTGGATCCCTACAGGTTACATATTATGTTAACTAAGTGTAGGGCATTCGAGTTGGGCTTGGGGATGTGTAGATGGGATTTTGGTATTCGAGTTGAGTTGGTTTCAACTGTTGTGAACTTAATGTTTTTTTTTCCTGTTTATATGAACTGAGTTCATGATGTTATTAAAATAAAATTTGAGTTATGATTTATGTCAAACCTGAGAATGGTTTTCACCATATTATTAGATTTGTTCACTGTTTCCTCTTCATTGTTTTCAATGCTGTTTTTTGTTGAAACCTGGGAATTGATTTCCTTTACATTCATGTCAAAACCTGAGATAATTATTGAATAGGCTGTTAACTGATTATTGGTTGTGAGTTGATTCCCAGTTTTCAACATGAAACCTGAGATTGGTTTTCTGCACAACTGTTCCTTTCCAATGGGCTAAAATATGATTTCACATTTGATTGATTCCAATGAATGTACTGCAAGCTGAATTTTTCATGTTTAATTGTAAACTGCTATTGAACTGTTGCTTATATTAAATCTGAAATGAGGATTATCATATTAGACTGTTTGGGACTTTAGTTAAAGGAATTTTGATATGAGTTAGTGACCCCCCTCTTAACTGTAAACTGAATTTTCCTCCTTTCCTTACTGTCACATAATGCACTGATTTTTCCTTTCATTATATCAATGTTGTTCACTGTTGAAACCTGAGATTCTTCTTCCTTTTAAAACTGAGTTTAAATCCTTGATAACCTATGATTCAATATGTTGGCTGGGATGAGATTTTGTTCTCAGTTTTCATTACCTGGGTTTGAGTTCAGTTTGTTGGACTGGTCCCTTATTAGTTTTTTTGAGTTTATATGTGAAGGTAAAAATCTGAGATTAAGGATTGATTTATGATATGGGAATTGGTATGTAGAGTTTTTGGTTTCAACTTAATAACTGTTACATTGATTCCCTTCCATTGCTTTCCTATGTGGTGTTAACCTGGGCTAGGAAGTAGATTCCAGTTCCTATTTATTAACTGTTAACTGTTTTTGGGGATCAATGTGTGTACTGTTTTGACTGTTAATTAATGCTATGGACTGAATTTGGCCCTCTAGCCACACACACACTCATTGTTAACTGCTCTTCTTAACCTGGGATTTAGTCCCTGTTATTCTAGTTTCTCTTGAACAGTACACACACCACACCACAGTTTATTCACAGATTTTAGTTCCTTGCTCACTCACCCTCTAATCTATCACAGTGTCCTTTGGCACTAGTCACACACCCTTGTGTTGTTCACACAAGCCTATGGGCTAGACACACTGACACACCTGTTATGTGTTTCCCCCTCACACTCTATGTATGTACCTAATATATATAGGCATTGTTATATATATATATATACAAGTTTTCCTATATATGTGTATTCCTATATATATATATATATGGTGTCATGATGTGTGGGGTTATGCTATGTGTCATAGAGTATGGAATACCATAGGACTAATGTATTGTATAGATGATATGGCGTGTTATAGATTATGTTATAGAGTATTGGATAGATGTTTCCTAATAGACTATTAGTCATAGTATAACCTAGAGTAGACTTGTTAGAACCTAGAATAGTTTGGTTAGACCTAGATTAGACTAGTTTGACCTCGTTTAGACTTGGTTGACCTAGTTTGACTTCTAGGGTTGACCAGAGTTGACCAAGAGTTGACTTTGGTCTTGATTGACCTAGTTTCATGTAGAATGCATGAATTTGCATTGTATTATCATTCTGGACTTGTTGTGACTCGTACTGTTCTAAATAGGAGCCAGACACCACTCCTCGGACAATACTTTCATCTCGGACTTTCAGATAGCAGGCGAGTACATTCTCTGATCTTTTCATACCTGTCTGGATATATTCATGCTCTAGATTACTCTACATGATGCTGACACGTATCTTTATGGATTAGTACTATATGGATTCCTTCCTGAGATGTTATCCCTCTACGGGTGCATCGGGTATTACATGTTCATGTACTTTATCATGTGCATCACGTACTCCTTGTACTCGTACTAGTTCATATTTTTACATGTTCTCATGTGCTTTCACGTGCCTCATGTACTACTCATTACATGAGTTCACGTATCTTAGTTGTATTCATGTGCTTATAACGTAACTTGAATGGATCCTTGTGTACTGATTAGGGCGGGGTGAGTAGAATTGGTTATGTGAACACTATCCCAAGTAGCTATATAAATGTGCCTCCTTATTTGTATTCATGTGCCCCTAAGCCATTTACATAACCATATTGTACTCTAAATCACGTAGTCACTTACAGTCTTTACTATCATGTATCTATTTCCAGTTACAAAATATCTCCTGTTTTACTTGTACTTTCATTCAGCACTTCCTGTATTTTACTCTATTGCAATGATTTATACTCCTAACCTGATATGAACTGTTGAGAGATATGTGCTCGTTCCCGTCCTGACTGGACCTGTTGAAATATTATAGAGGACGAGGCTGAGGCGTTCTGTCCTACTTAATACGGTGCCACACTAGATGAGTGCCCAGATTTGGACCAGCAGTAGGATCCATTAGCTGTAGACGACACTCCATTAGTTTAGGATTGTCTTACTTTTTGGGATTATTGTACTAGACTTTGAGATATCCTGAGATGTATTTATTTTTAGACACTTAGAACTCTGGATTGTATCTCTGTGATTCTCTGTTCTGGATATTGTTATCTTTCATTATCTATCTATCTTACCTGTTCTACCTTAGCTGTGGTTGAGTTTATTTCTGTTATGTCACCCCCATTCGGGGAGTATAACTGTATTACCTTCAATTGTTAGATGTTGTGACCTAGGACAGCGTTCTACCGCCGACACTGCGGCGTAGGCTGGACGTACCCACGTCTCGTGCCCTTACTCTAGGGTGCGGGTCGTGACATCATCCGAGATAGACTCTGTATCACGCAAAGTCGACAAAAGAGCTACACAGATATTCGCCGACAACCGCTAGAGTTTTTGGTCGGGGACCATGTGTTTCTGAAAGTAACGCCCATGCGTGGTGTGATGCGGTTCGGCGTTAAAGGCAAATTGAGTCCGAGATTTGTATGCCCCTTCGAGATAATCGAACGAGTTACAACGGTAGCTTATCGGATCGCACTACCTCCTGCCTTGGCTGATGTGCACGATGTTTTCCATATTTCACGACTTTGAAAATACGTGCACGATCTAAGTCCTAGATGCAGCGGGCTGCGTCTCGGCGAGTGAGCTCTATATAAGAGTTCCTTCGATGGGGCCGGACCGTTGTATGATTTTTTTGGAGCTTTTGTCGCTTGGTTTTAATGAAGTGCTTTCGCATCGTTTTCTAAATGCAATTACGAATTTCGAAGCGAAGGAATAAAGAAGGAATCCTAACAAAGTGTTGGTGCCATTGCAGGAGCTCGCGTAACTAAAACTTGAACGTTGCGAAGCGCTTCGATGGTCAGCACGATCAAAGAACTTGGTGGGTGATTCGGCCCCTTCTTTTCTGCCCTGTTTCGTAAACGAAATTTCTTTGCCTCGAATTCATTCAAATCGACGATGCCAAGTTAAATGCATGCCAATCCACTAAGGTCAAGAACTCGAATTTATTCTAAAAATACAAGTTTCTCACATAAACGAGAAAGTTTAAGGTTCTAGTAAAAAGATAGACTATTTTACGTGCGGCAAAATAATATAAAACGTCGATCGTAGGTTATGATGCTTCGGACAATTTGGTGCCTACAGGACGCTAAATCGGGAGTACGACTTTGGGAAAAATGAATCGTTGCATGAGTTGAAAGAAATAATAATGTCGTTCAATACTGTCCGTGCTATACAAATTGTTTGCATATATTAAATTGTTCACGCATTGGCATGGTCATGGACAGCTTGTGCACAAATTTGATTTTTCTCGAATCGGTATTCGGGACATCGGAATCGAATCGACCTAGGGGGAATGAATAATCATGCCTAGACAATGATGCATTACGGGACCGTCAGTCAGGCTTGCAACTTAGACTGAACGGTCCGAAATACCGTTGAGATAGCCCCACGTGAATGACCGCGCACATAAGATAGTAGCGCACATAAGATAGTAGCCTGCTCACCTATTGTCTTATGCAGGTAGTAAGTATTATCTCCGTTTTTATAGAGGGACGATCACGGCCGTAGTAAGAATCGAAATAAATTATTATGTTTCACTGCTTTATAACTTCTTCAAAGATGGCTATCGATATGAACTGAACTCATTTAGTTCTAAATAGAAAGACAACTCTAAAGCATACCTACCTTAACAATCAGAGTCAGTTTAGACGAGTAGGTTCGTCTCGTCCACTTAGCAAGTGTGCTAATCCCCTCCCCCAATTCCCCAGGTGCGATGGGAGCTCTAAACTGAAGCTGAAGTACGGAGAGGCATTTTGAAGCTCTTCATATCCTGAAGTATTCTGAAGCCAATTCAATCGAAGGCTTATGTATAAAGGGGCAAATGTATGGAACGGCAAGTGTTAGTTCAGGCAGCTTGTCGAGTATGTTTCTTTTGTTTTCAATCAATGTAGCCGCAACGGCATCCAATGTAATTACGACTTGCACTTCGTTGCAAGCTATGAATGAAAAAAGTATATTTCTATCTTCCTATACTGTGTCACAATTTGATGTGATATTTGTGAAGTTTCAACTTGGCGTTTCAATATAAAAAAATCAACATAACGTTCTTGCCTTGTACGAGTACAATTCCAGACCCGTACGACATCACGCCTTAGCGAGGACGATCGATTCGGCAAAATAACACCGGGGACGAACGGTTTGTCGACTCAGGGCGTGACAAATTGGTATCAGAGCACAGTTATGTTTCCTCGGATTTTCGAAAGATGTTTCATTGTTGGAATGTTTGTTGCGATGGCTCGATTGATTGCTTGTTGACATGCTGCGTGAAGTAAAAGTTCCATACAGGTAAGCCCGTAGATATTTTTGAAAAATACTAACGGGTTTACTCTGTTTTGTAGGAATGACTAAGAGAAATAAGAACAATCCCAGCACAACAACCCAAACCGTGGATAGTACGTCGAGCACAAAAAGTACTGGCCCAACAACCCAAATCTATGGCCAAAGATGAGTTCCAAGTATATTTAAACAAACCTTGTGGCCACATATTTTTACATTGTTGACAATCTTGATGCAAAATGGATATCTTGCAATTTATATAACTAGGATCTTAGACATTTGCATTACCAAAATAAATAAAGGATTGAGCTTTCCCCCACCCTTTCTTTCTGTTCAAAAAATAAAAAATAAATAAAGGGTTGCAAAACTAAATCAGTGCATGCCATCTTTTGTTTGTTCAGTCAATTTTGTACACAGTGAACAGATCTCAAGAACTTATGGTCAAAATTCGCAAACAGCAATAGTTTGAATACAAGAACATGAAAAACAAAGTTGTTCATTACAATTCAAGAACTTCCCAAGAATAACATTGTCCCAATTAGAGTACCTAAAGACCCTAAATACATGAATTCAATTACATACCAAATCAAGAAATGAGCTCACAACCAAAGAAATACACTACAGATCAAGCACTTCACAAGAA
Organism: Iris pallida; assembly: GCA_029216955.1. NCBI lineage: Eukaryota > Viridiplantae > Streptophyta > Magnoliopsida > Asparagales > Iridaceae > Iris > Iris pallida. The sequence goes on along the minus strand of JANAVB010037018.1, from coordinate 2,717,167 downwards.
ATGAGCTCACAACCAAAATTAGTACACTAAATCAGTGCCAACATTTGTTTGCTCACAGTGAATTGATCCCAAGAACTATGGGCATAGTTGCAACATGCAAACAATAAGTTTTGAGTACATGATGAACAATTAATGAAGCTAAAGAATTTGAGCCCACTCTTACAACACCTCAAAACCATTTTTTTAACGATTAAAGATTGATTGCTAAGAATCAAACAGGAGAGAAACTAAGCTCAACCTATTGGATACTGCCAAATCAAGAAATAAAGTTGCGATGAAAAAGATTACTTAGCTAGCTAGCACAAGAACTTGCCAAGAGTATAATGGTGGTGGCTATCAAGAACAAACTTGATAGATTAGATGATGATGTCCATTAACCTGGTGGCGACAATATCGGTCTTCTTGACATGATCCACTCAAGAACTTGGCACGGGGCTACTCGCTAGCGCGTGTAGCATCATTGAGATAGTCGGGATAGTAGAAAGGTCCGGCTGTAATCTGGTCGTGCAAGTTCAACGAGTACTCGTCGACGAAGTTCCAGTGTCGACGTTCGCACTGGGGGCAGTCTCTGACGAAGGATCTAAAGTATAGGAACCCATCAGAAACAGGTGCCAGACAAGCGCGAATACGAGGATAACGACCTTCGGGGTCGTACGAGTCCCTCGGCTCTATATAGTAGGTGGAGCATTCGTGGGAGTAGGATCCCGTGCCGGGCCGCCAAGTGTCGATCCTGGTGAAGCAGTGGTACATTACTCGGCACGCGACGCAGTTCCAGGCCAAGAAACCTGCTATGACGTCCGCTCTGGAGCTGTCTCCTCCCTCCCGAAAGTGCACCATCCTCTCCCAGAAAATGTCGTGGCGATCGCAGTACGGAAGCGGACTGTAATCCACAATGACGCTTTCGTGGTTGGGGAATGTTGAGTCCTCTTCCTGGGACTCCTGGAAACGGAGGTGACCTGATCAAATTTGACATTTGTGACATTGATACAAGAAAAACTGATAGAATGGGATAAGATAAAGTAAGAGAGAAAGAAAGACTGGATTGAGAAGAAGAAGTTCTTCAGAAATTTATAGGTGGGAATTAAGGAAATTCATTACACATGATCTCGTCTTCTTACATACTCTATATTTATAGCCATTATTCTCTCCACTTGCAGGTCCATGCCAGTTGTTGCAACAGAATTCTGACGCAGAGCACGAGCAGGAGCTGACGTGGCTAACTAACAATTGCCTGACGTGGCTAACTTACAATTGTTGATGATTACTAACCTACCCTATGATACTGGAGTGATCCTCAAGGCACAGTTGAGTACAGCAGTTGAGTATACTCGTTCAGTCCCACTGGTTCTCCTGGCAATGTAACAACTGCCCTCCTTTTCATTTGGACCTTGTCTCAAGGTCAAAGTGAGGATAATTCTTGGTGAATTCTTCATAGGGAATCCACTGAGCTTCTTCGATAGAGCAGTCCTTCCACTGAATAAGCAAGTCCACAGCTGCCTTATTCCTTCTTTGTACTAGCCTTCTGTCTAACACCCAATCTGGCTCTAGAATCAGTTTTTCAGTCTGACCTGGTTGACCAATTTGAACTGAGGTTCTCCTGCTTATGTGCTTTTTGAGTTGGGATACATGGAAGGTAGGATGTATCAGAGATCCTTCAGGTAACATGAGCTTGTATGCCACTTCCCCTAGCTTAGCAAGTATCTGGTAGGGGCCATAATATTTTGGGGCTAACTTTTGAGGTTTCCTGTAGGCAACAGAAGATTGTCTATAGGGTTGTAGCTTTAGATATACCCAATCTCCAGGTTCGAAGATCCTCTCAGTCCTGTGGGAGTCCACCATCTTTTTCATCATGTCTTGTGCTAGCTGAAGATTGTCCTTCAATAGCTGTAATGTGTTATCTCTAGCCATGAGTGCTGCAGCCACCTCCCTATCTTGCACAGAATCTGTATAACACCCAGTTTTTCCAAATGAGGGTATTTTGGTCATTTTCAAAATTTTAGAATTTAATTTGAATTATTATTATTATTTATAATTAATGTGATTTTTGAGTGATTTTAGAATAATTGTTTTTGGTGTTCTAGAGACTTTGACTTAAGTTGACCTTGTAGACTAACCTAGTGGCTAACCTAGGTCTTGACTAAGAGATTAGGATTTGAGAACCTAGGTTGACTTAAGTTCATGAGGATGAACTCATTGGGATTAATTTGGTGAAATTAGGAATTAGTTTGGTCTAAGAATGGCTTGTGAAGTCACAAGTCATAATCATGACTTAAATCAATTAGGACTCAACCAACTAGCCAAAACCCTAGTCCTAGGCCCTATGGCCAGCCAAGAGACAGCCCTCCCCTCTATATATATTCTCCTAGGAATTAGGGCTAGCCTCTTTCTTAGGGTTTATGCAAGTTTTTAGAAAGGGGTAAGTTCCATCTTCACAAATTCATAATAAATCCATTTCAAGTCCTTTTTCCCTCAAACGAATCGCATTAGGCTCTAAATCTTGTGTTCTTGCTGTTGGTAATAATTTTTGACAGGGAGAAAACAATTTGGAGAGCTTTTGGTGGTTTGAAGGATCCTTCTCTTTGAAGCTTTTTGGGAGATTGAACACCTATAGGTATAATCCTATTTAATGCCCTTAAATTATGGTAAAAATCATTTTTAGGAAGACCTAGCCCTCACCCAACTGTAGGGTAGGCTAACCCTAGGTTTTGGACTCTTTTCGTGTCCGTATTGGACACGTATCAGCGTATGTTTGATTGTGTTCGACGAAATGCCTCAAAGGGCATTTCGTTTGATTTTGTGGATTGTGTTTGAATAGAAAGATAGGTCTCCACCTCGCTTATGGATTTCTTGTGCACTGAGCATGCTCTTGTGTCGTATCGTGTCGCCACAGATGCGTGGATGCGCGGTGTCCACACACGCGCGCTGGCAGGTTTAATGCCCTGCTACTCGGGGATTGGTGTACAGTGCACACTATACTTCGGCCCTCGAGATTCGACACACGTGCTGTGTCCACGACTGACACGAGGCTCCCAAAGTCTTGTGGGTCCTCGTGTCGTGTCGGACACGAAATCGTGTGTGCACTGATTTTACACTGTACGTGTGTCAGTGCATTGATTGTTTTCTGTTTTCATTTCAATTTTAATGAACTAAATAGTGAATTAAATTGTCATATTAATCCTAAATATAATGTATAAACTATATTAGATTAACTTACATGATTGGGGTGGGTTTAATGTGGAAGGATGGTTCGAATTGGGTTGATTGGCATGTTAACTATTCACAGGGTCTGATACATGTTGATACATTGTTTTTCTTTCAATTTCCTGAGCTATTAATCCTTGTTATCAATGTTTTTCAACTGTAAATTACTCTCACATATCTGTTGCTTCCTATTATTGAATTTTGCAATCCAAATATGGGCTTTTGAGCTGAAAATGGAAATTTAGCATTGGTGTTGGATTCGAATGGATAGGATTGATTTCCTATTTAACCTGAGATGGCTGATACATGAACTGATTTCATTCCCTTTAAAATGTACTTCTGTTATTTCTAGTTTCAAATTGAACCCTTGAATGATATATTTCACTGTTTTCCTAGTGTGTCTACTGATTTCCAGATTTCATGATTAATCACTGATTTCCTATGATAGCCTATACTGATTTTTCCTTCCCATTTCATTGTAACATTGGGTTCTTCTATTTAAAAAAAACTGGGTTTTCATTGTTAGTGCTGATTTTCCTATGAGTATTAAACCTGAGTTCTAAGTGAGTGTTAATATGTTGACTTCCCTTTTCTTTCTTTAAACTGAAACTGAAATAGATTGTTCACTCTTCTTTTCTTTTTAAACTGAATGAAGGAGGGTTCATTAGAATTAACTGTTAGCTGAGATTTCTCTTCTTTTACCAATTGTGTTCCCGGTCAATAAATATAACCTGAGTTATTCCCAGGTTGGAAATCTGAGAATGAGCATGTTGACACATTCACATACCCTGTGCCACACTCAACTGTTACACTGCTTAAACTGTATTCCTGAGGCACACACATATGTGTATATTTGTTTTAGCCTATACTGATTTTCCTAAAACCTGTGCACTGTTTCCAGGCTGATCAGGCCCTGCTTTCTTGACACTGTCACATTGTTTCACAGCCTCACACACCCACACACATTTGAATTCATGTGCCCCCTCTCTTTCCATATGTATATATATAATGTATTGAGATATATATGTGTATATGGGTAGCTTAGTTATTTTAGGTTGTTAGTTCATTTTGTTTTGGGTTTCCTTTAAAACTGAGTTTAGTTGTAATGATAACTGAGAATGGAGGCTTGTAAAACCTGAGATTCTTGTTAAGCCCTATTATTTGATTACAATAGAATGGAATCCTGTGAACCACATTGATGGTTCACACATACTCACATCTCTACACAAAACCTGAAGCCAATGTCACCTATATTCTTATGTATACACTGTTTTTTTTTCATTTGTCCTGCACATTGTTATCACCCTGCTGTCCTGTCACCTAGAATCCTGAGTCACTGAGTTATCCTCAGTTCTTTACATATTTAATTGTTAGTTTAACAAATGCTTTTGACTGATAACTATTATCTAAATGTCACTGTCAATATAATTTCATATTAACTGTCAATCTCATATATATTTCCTATCACACTACATAGCTAAACACATTCAACACTCTCACACATCTCCCACACACACAAGTACCTAGTTACTTTGACACCTATCTAAACTCTATATACACACACATTGTTTGTATGTCCTATTTACACACACATGTATACCTTAATCTCTCTCTAAATCTATATGTATGAATGTATATATGTAAATATGTTAATGTGATGAATAGAGATTTCCTATGTTATATACATATATGTGTATATAGATATGTCTATATGTGGGTTCAAGGATATATGGCCTTGTGTTGGGTTCTCTTCTCATATACACATCCATGTTCACACACACACATAGCTTACATGTTAGTTCCTTCCTCTTTTTATATAGATATAATGTTGAATATGCATGAATAGGATGTGCCTTGATATGTGCTTGTGTTTGGCTTGTATAGCCTTGTGATTGGTGTGTGATTGCTAGACTAGGCTTGGTTAGGCCTAGTGAGACTTGTTAGACTTGTTTGGGCTAGGACTTGACCTAGTTGACCTAGTTTGACTAGTCTAGTTGACTAGAGTTGACCAAGAGTTGACTTTGGCCTAGATTGACCTAGAATCATGTAGAATGCATAGTAGAACTTCATTATATCATTTTAGACTTGATGTGACTTGTGCTGTTCTGATTAGGAGCCAGACACCTCTCCTCGGACAGTATATTACTTCAGACATTCAGATACGAGGCGAGTACATTCTCTGATCATTTCATATCCTGTTTAGAATTATTTTCCTGCTTTAAATTACTTTACTTGATACTGTCACGTTGGTCACACGGATTGGTACTATATGGATCTTTTCATGAGATGTTATCCCCCTCGGGAGCATCGGATACAGTATGTTTTGTGCGTTTCACGAATCATCACGTATCTCTATGCTTCCTCTGATTCACGAACCGCCTGTGACACATGTACTCTCATGTTCACAGAGCCCCCATGAATCACCTTCACGTACCACTCATTTTATGAGCCATGTGAAGTTTCACAAACCTTAACATAACTTGAACAGATCTTTGTGTATCGATTGGAGATGGGGGAGTGGAAATAGACATGTAAATATTATCCAAGTAGCTGTAGTCATGAACCACTCTCTTAGCTGTAGTCATGAACCTCCTATGCCATTCACATGTTTATATTTTACTCTGACTCACTAGTCACTATTAGTTCTCTATGTATAGTAGATATTTCTATTACAGTTCTCTCTCTGTTTATATACTGCAATTCCTTCAGTATCTATATCTTACTTTACTGCATGATTATATTTTCTAACCTGCTATGAACTGTTGAGATGTACTGTGCTCGCTCCCGTCCTGACTGGACCTGTTGAAAATTTTACAGAGGATGATGAGGAATCCTGTACCCCCTTACTTGGAGCTTGCCTAGTTGACACTCGCGACCTGGACCCCTGGGGAGGTTCAGGCAGCTGCTCAGGATGATACCTTGCATAGTGTAGATAGCTTAGATTGTTTCTCTTTTTATGTTTAGCTGTTGCCTTTATTTTCAGAGTTGTAGAGATGTTGAGACTTGTATTTTATTTCTGTTGTACCTCAGTTGAGGATTTTCTTATTTATTTCATCGTGCTATATTCTACCTTAGATTGTGATTAAGTTGTACCTCTGTGTTGGCCTCCTTATGGAGAGTATTCATATTATGTTAAGTTATAGTTCATGACCTAGAACAGCGTTCTACCGCCGATACTGCGGCGTAGGCTGGGCGTTGTTACGTTCTCGTACCCTCACAGTGGGTGCGGGTCGTGACACGTTTTTAGTGGTGGCCCATGCAGGTCGAGTTTATGTAGTGGTATTCGAACTAGAGTATCACTACAGCCTGCAGTAGGATTAGGATACATATTTTGAAGGTACTCAATCACTGTTAGGATTCCTTGAAAGATTCCTGGGACGACCCTTGAGAATCTTATTAAACTTCAATTTGAATCATTTCCCTTGCTTTGTTGCTCTCACTCCTTGATTATCGAATTTGATTTTGTTGGATCGTTGTTGATTTGATTTTCCTATCGAGATGAATTTTTATGGCCCGAGTTACGATATTTTTCTGATAACATATGACGACGGGAATACAGGGATGGTAAAACGTCTACTTGGTTATGGAACCTAGAGTTTATCGCAGCTATATTAGCTGGCGTGGCGGAAACATAGAGACCTGACTTCGGATGTACGTATCTTGGTTATGAGATTTGGAATTCCTCGCAGCTATACTAGTCGGCATAGCGAGAATTCCAGATGACATGATTATAGAGGTGCATGCCCCTATTATGTACTCTACCGTTTATCGCAGCCTTGCTTACTAGCGTGGCGAGGACTCTGAGTATCATGATTTTTGGACAGACGCATATGATTATCAGATTGTATCTTAGAAAGGTTCTTAAATATATCGTCTCTATCTTCATTCCAGTTATTATAAATTGTTTCCATCATTAAATAATTTAGGAGTAGAGATCTTCTTAGCTTTATAGAGCTTATGCATATGTTGTACTTTCTTAGTGTGATGATTTGATGACTTGTGATTAGGCCCTTGTCTTAGGAATGATAGTATAGCCTGGCTTTAAATAGTAATTCTTGTAGCTAGTTCTCTTTTGTTGATATTTACTAGTTTTTCAGCCTTGATGATTGAATTATATTTTATTTCCTTTTTCTTTCTTTCAGTATGGCACCCATGACCCGAGCCCGTCGCCTGAGAGCAGCTGCAGCTACTGAGAGCGTGCCTCCACCTCCTACTGTTCAGGAGGTAGTTATCCCTCTATCTGATCAGGGAGTGGTGGCACCTCCTGCCATTGAGGAGATGGTGGTAGCCTCGCCAGAGAGTCTTCCTTCATCTCATGTCGTTCAGGAGAGAGCTGCGGATTTGCCTGAGACCGAGAGCCCTTCCCTACCCTCTGTACTCCATACTGTACCACCCGGGGGTTTGCTACTTGATGCAGCCCAGGTGTTTGCATTTTTCCAAGAAAGGTTGATGGAGTCACAGAGAGTTCATGAGGAGGCCATGAGGGAGCAAATCCAGAGGTTGCTACGTCTGCGGGACTCTGTGCTTCTAGGAGGAGAGCCTAGCTCCAAGAGGGCGAGGAGAAGTACCCAGTCCTACCCAGAGTCTGAGGAGTACCCATTTATCCAGCCTATATCATCATACCCAGCCCAGTCTCCTGTCCAGCAGAGGCCAGCTGAGCCGGAGCCTATCTGTGCCTACTGCGAGAAGTCTGGACACAAGTAGAACAACTGTAGAAAGAGACTAGGATTGTGCCTAATCTGTGGTTCAGCTGCACACTGGATGCAGCACTGCCCTGCTAAACCTGCCCCAACCAGGGCCCTGCTTCCAGGAGGGAGTTCTGGTTCTCAGACCTAGCTGGAGGTGAGTTGACCTAACCTTAGTATTCCTTTTTGAGAATTTTGATGCATCCCTTGCTTGTATGTTTTGATACCTTGTGATTGCCTAGTACTGTAGCATGGTTGGTATAACTAGACGAGACCACAGACTGATATTGCATGCCATGACCCCATAGGTTACACTTTTCAACTGTATGATTAAGGTAGATTCTGAGACTATGATTGCTGGGGGTTTAACCTAGAAGGCCTGCTACCATCTTAATTTCGAGGACGAAATTTTTATAAGGTGGGTAGGATTGTAACACCCAGTTTTTCCAAATGAGGGTATTTTGGTCATTTTCAAAATTTTAGAATTTAATTTGAATTATTATTATTATTTATAATTAATGTGATATTTGAGTGATTTTAGAATAATTGATTTTGGTGTTCTAGAGACTTTGACTTAAGTTGACCTTGTAGACTAACCTAGTGGCTAACCTAGGTCTTGACTAAGAGATTAGGATTTGAGAACCTAGGTTGACTTAAGTTCATGAGGATGAACTCATTGGGATTAATTTGGTGAAATTAGGAATTAGTTTGGTCTAAGAATGGCTTGTGAAGTCACAAGTCATAATCATGACTTAAATCAATTAGGACTCAACCAACTAGCCAAAACCCTAGTCCTAGGCCCTATGGCCAGCCAAGAGACAGCCCTCCCCTCTATATATATTCTCCTAGGAATTAGGGCTAGCCTCTTTTTTAGGGTTTATGCAAGTTTTTAGAAAGAGGTAAGTTCCATCTTCACAAATTCATAATAAATCCATTTCAAGTCCTTTTTCCCTCAAACGAATCGCATTAGGCTCTAAATCTTGTGTTCTTGCTGTTGGTAATAATTTTTGACAGGGAGAAAACAATTTGGAGAGCTTTTGGTGGTTTCAAGGATCCTTCTCTTTGGAGCTTTTTGGGAGATTGAACACCTATAGGTATAATCCTATTTAATGCCCTTAAATTCTGGTAAAAATCATTTTTAGGAAGCCCTAGCCCTCACCCAACTGTAGGGTAGGCTAACCCTAGGTTTTGGACTCTTTTCGTGTCCGTATTGGACACGTATCAGCGTGTGTTTGATTATGTTCGACGAAATGCCTCAAAGGGCATTTCGTTTGATTTTGTGGATTGTGTTTGAATAGAAAGCTAGGTCTCCACCTCGCTTATGGATTTCTTGTGCACTGAGCACGCTCCTGTGTCGCGTCGTGTCGCCACAGACGCGTGGACGCGCGGTGCCCACACACGCGCGCTGGCAGGTTTAATGCCCTGCTACTCGGGGCTTGGTGTGCAGTGCACAGTACACTTCGACCCTCGAGATTACACACGTGCTGTGTCCACGACTGACACGAGGCTCCCAAAGTCTTACGGGTCCTCGTGTCGTGTCGGACACGAAATCGTGTGTGCACTGATTTTGCACTGTACGTGTGTCAGTGCATTGATTGTTTTCTATTTTTATTTCAGTTTTAATGAACTAAATAGTGAATTTAATTGTCATATTAATCCTAAATATAATGTATAAACTATATTAAATTAACTTACATGATTGGGGTGGGTTTAATGTGGAAGGATGGTTCGAATTGGGTTGATTGGCATGTTAACTATTCACAGGGTCTGATACATGTTGATACATTGTTTTTCTTTCAATTTCCTGAGCTATTAATCCTTGTTATCAATGTTTTTCAACTGTAAATTACTCTCACATATCTGCTGCTTCCTATTATTGAATTTTGCAATCCAAATATGGGCTTTTGAGCTGAAAATGGAAATTTAGCATTGGTGTTGGATTCGAATGGATAGGATTGATTTCCTATTTAACCTGAGATGGCTGATACATGAACTGATTTCATTCCCTTTAAAATGTACTCCTGTTATTTCTAGTTTCAAATTGAACCCTTGAATGATATATTTCACTGTTTTCCTAGTGTGTCTACTGATTTCCAGATTTCATGATTAATCACTGATTTCCTATGATAGCCTATACTGATTTTTCCTTCCCATTTCATTGCAACATTGGGTTCTTCTATTTAAAAAAACTAGGTTTTCATTGTTAGTGCTGATTTTCCTATGAGTATTAAACCTGAGTTCTAAGTGAGTGTTAATATGTTGACTTTCCTTTTCTTTCTTTAAACTGAAACTGAAATAGATTGTTCACTATTCTTTTCTTTTTAAACTGAATGAAGGAGGGTTCATTGGAATTAACTGTTAGCTGAGATTTCTCTTTTTTTACCAATTGTGTTCCCTGTCAATAAATATAACCTGAGTTATTCCCAGGTTGGAAATCTGAGAATGAGCATGTTGACACATTCACATACCCTGTGCCACACTCAACTGTTACACTGCTTAAACTGTATTCCTGAGACACACACATATGTGTATATTTGTTTTAGCCTATACTGATTTTCCTAAAACCTGTGCACTGTTTCCAGGCTGATCAGGCCCTGCTTTCTTGACACTGTCACATTGTTTCACAGCCTCACACACCCACACACATTTGAATTCATGTGCCCCCTCTCTTTCCATATGTATATATATAATGTATTGAGATATATATGTGTATATGGGTAGCTTAGTTATTTTAGGTTGTTAGTTCATTTTGTTTTGGGTTTCCTTTAAAACTGAGTTTAGTTGTAATGATAACTGAGAATGGAGGCTTGTAAAACCTGAGATTCTTGTTAAGCCCTATTATTTGATTACAATAGAATGGAATCCTGTGAACCACATTGATGGTTCACACATACTCACATCTCTATACAAAACCTGAAGCCAATGTCACCTATATTCTTATGTATACACTGTTTTTTTTCATTTGTCCTGTACATTGTTATCACCCTGCTGTCCTGTCACCTAGAATCCTGAGTCACTGAGTTATCCTCAGTTCTTTACATATTTAATTGTTAGTTTAACAAATGCTTTTGACTGATAACTGTTATCTAAATGTCATTGTCAATATAATTTCATATTAACTGTCAATCTCATATATATTTCCTATCACACTACATAGCTAAACACATTCAACACTCTCACACATCTCCCACACACACAAGTACCTAGTTACTTTGACACCTATCTAAACTCTATATACACACACATTGTTTGTATGTCCTATTTACACACACATGTATACCTTAATCTCTCTCTAAATCTATATGTATGAATGTATATATGTAAATATGTTAATGTGATGAATAGAGATTTTCTATGTTATATACATATATGTGTATATAGATATGTCTATATGTGGGTTCAAGGATATATGGCCTTGTGTTGGGTTCTCTTCTCATATACACATCCATGTTCACACACACACATAGCTTACATGTTAGTTCCTTCCTCTTTTTATATAGATATAATGTTGAATATGCATGAATAGGATGTGCCTTGATATGTGCTTGTGTTTGGCTTGTATAGACTTGTGATTGGTGTGTGATTGCTAGACTAGGCTTGGTTAGGCCTAGTAAGACTTGTTAGACTTGTTTGGGCTAGGACTTGACCTAGTTGACCTAGTTTGACTAGTCTAGTTGACTAGAGTTGACCAAGAGTTGACTTTGGCCTAGATTGACCTAGAATCATGTAGAATGCATAGTAGAACTTCATTATATCATTTTAGACTTGATGTGACTTGTGCTGTTCTGATTAGGAGCCAAACACCTCTCCTCGGACAGTATATTACTTCAGACATTCAGATACGAGGCGAGTACATTCTCTGATCATTTCATATCCTGTTTAGAATTATTTTCCTGCTTTAAATTACTTTACTTGATACTGTCACGTTGGTCACACGGATTGGTACTATATGGATCTTTTCATGAGATGTTATCCCCCTCGGGAGCATCGGATACAGCATGTTTTATGCGTTTTACGAATCATCATGTATCTCTATGCTTCCTCTGATTCACGAACCGCCTGTGACACATGTACTCTCATGTTCACAGAGCCCCCATGAATCACCTTCACGTACCACTCATTTTATGAGCCATGTGAAGTTTCACGAACCTTAACATAACTTGAACAGATCTTTGTGTATCGATTAGGGATGGGGGAGTGGAAATAGACATGTGAATATTATCCAAGTAGCTGTAGTCATGAACCACTCTCTTAGCTGTAGTCATGAACCTTCTATGCCATTCACATGTTTATATTTTACTCTGACTCACTAGTCACTATTAGTTCTCTATGTATAGTAGATATTTCTATTACAGTTCTCTCTCTGTTTACATACTGCAATTCCTTCAGTATCTATATCTTACTTTACTGCATGATTATATTTTCTAACCTGCTATGAACTGTTGAGATGTACTGTGCTCGCTCCTGTCCTGACTGGACCTGTTGAAAATTTTACAGAGGATGATGAGGAACCCTGCACCCCCTTACTTGGAGCTTGCCTAGTTGACACTCGCGACCTGGACCCCTGGGGTGGTTCATGCAGCTGCTCAGGATGATACCTTGCATAGTGTAGATAGCTTAGATTGTTCCTCTTTTTATGTTTAGCTGTTGTCTTTATTTTCAGAGTTGTAGAGATGTTGAGACTTGTATTTCATTTCTGTTGTACCTCAGTTGAGGATTTTCTTATCTATTTCATCGTGCTATATTATACCTTAGATTGTGATTGAGTTGTACCTCTGTGTTGGCCTCCTTATGGAGAGTATTCATATTATGTTAAGTTATAGTTCATGACCTAGAACAGCGTTCTACCGCCGACACTGCGGCGTAGGCTGGGCGTTGTTACGTTCTTGTACCCTCACAGTGGGTGCGGGTCGTGACAATCTGGAACATAAGTGAGTATGTGAGGAGGTTCTCTACCATAAACTACTTCAAATGGGGTAATTTTTGTGGCAGAATGCCAGTTGGTATTGAACCAAAATTCTGCCCACACTAGGAACTTACTCCACTCCTTGGGTTTATGACCACAGAAGCATCTCAAGTACCCTTCAATGCATCGATTTGTTACCTCTGTTTGACCATCTGATTGTGGGTGATAGGCAGTACTGTACTTCAGCTGGGTTCCTTGTAACTTGAAGAACTCCTTCCAGAACTGACTAGTGAATATGGGGTCCCTATCTGAAACCATAGACCTAGGCATGCCATGTAGTTTGAAGACTCCTTCCAAGAATATTTGAGCTACATCTGCTGCTGTGTAAGGATGGCTAAGAGCAAATAAGTGTATATATTTAGAAAGTCTGTCAACTACAACCATTATGATTGTTTTGTGATGGCTAAGGGGTAGACCCTCAATGAAATCTAGGGATAAGTCCTCCCAAACTTTTTCAGGAATGGGTAGGGGTTGTAAGAGCCCTGCGGGTGTCACATTTTCCCCTTTGTTCTTTTGACAAATTTCACATGATTGAACATAAGAATTGACTGCTTTCTTCATACCTTTCCAATAGCAAACTCTCCTTAGCCTGTGTAAGGTCTTCTCCACTCCAGAATGCCCTCCCTGTAGGTTGTCATGGTGCTCCTTCAATATTCTTTGAACAAATTTAGAGTCAGGATCAAGGAGGAGTCTATGTTTGTAATATATTAACTCATCCCTGACTGTATATTTCGTAGGGTCAAGTTTTCCTGGTTCCCATTTGCTCATTTGTTTCTTGTAATACTCAGAGGCTTCCATCTGTTGTTTGAATTCTGGTATCCACCCTGCAGACACCACTATTACAGCAGCTAATGAGGCTTCCCCCCTCCTAGATAAGCTATCAGCAGCTTCGTTTTCCTTCCCCTTTTTGTACTCTATTCTGTATCTATACCCATGGAGCTTGGAAACCCACTTATACTGGGCCTCTGTGTGAACTTTTTGTTCTAACAAATGCTTCAAAGATTTGTGATCAGTCTTGATTACAAAGGTCCTGCCCCAGAGATATTGACTCCACTTCTTCACTGCTAATAAGATTGCAAGCATTTCCTTTTCATATGTGGATAGAGCTGTGTTCCTCCCTTTGAGACTTTGGCTGAGGTAAGCAATGGGTCTTCCCTTCTGCATCAGAACAGCCCCTATTCCCAAACCAGAAGCATCACACTCCAAAGTGAATTCATCAGTGAAATCTGGCATGGCCAGTACTAGTGGTTGGGTAAGGGTTAACTTCAAGTTTTCAAAGGCAGTTTGGGCTTTTGGATTCCAAAGAAAGGAATTCTTTTTTAACAATTCAGTGAGAGGATTAGCTATAGATCCATAGCCTTTAATGAATCTTCTGTAGTAACCAGTGAGGCCCAAAAAACCTCTTATCTCCTTGAGTGTACGAGGAACAGGCCACTCTACCACTGATTTGACTTTGTCTTGATCAACTTCAATTCCACTGCCAGAGATGATGTGTCCCAAATATCCTACCTGCCTCTGTGCAAACATACATTTACTCTTTTTCAATCTCAACTGATTTGCTTCTAGCTTGTTGAATACAGCTTCCAAGTGTTTGCAGTGTTCCTGCAAGGTGGCACTGTAAACAAGGATATCATCAAAGAAGACTAGTACAAACCTCCTTAAGTAGCTCTTAAAGACTTCATTCATCAGAGCTTGAAAGGTGGAGGGGGTATTGGTCAAGCCAAAAGGCATGACAAGAAATTCGTAGTGGCCCTCATGAGTCCTGAAGGCTGTTTTGTGGATGTCCTCTTCTGTCATTCTTACTTGGTGGTACCCTGCTCTCAAATCCAACTTGGAGAAGTACTGACTCCCATGAAGTTCATCAAACAATTCTTCAATAAAGGGAATGGGGAAGGTGTCTTTCACAGTATTCAAATTTAACCCTCTATAGTCAATGCATAGTCTCCATGATCCATCAGCTTTTTTAACTAGGATTACTGGAGAGGAATATGAACTATTACTTGATCTTATAATACCAGTCTTCAACATTTCTTGTATTTTCTCTCAATCTCATTTTTGTGCATATAAGGCTGTCTATAGGGTCTGTTACATACTGGCATTGACCCAGGAAGAAGTGGAATTTTGTGATCAAATAATCTTTTTGGGGGTAAGCTTGTTGGCTCTTCGAACAAATGATTATACCTCTTTAGTAAAGGAGATATGGCAGGTTCCTCTGATTGGGCTTGCTCTTCAGAGTTGTTGTCTCCTTCTATGGTGCACAGTTGGATGATGTAGAATTGGGACTTTTGCCTCATTTTCTTGCTGTCAGGTTCCTGGAGATGATGGAGTTGAGTCTTGGTTCCCTTCAGTAGTTTGGTGACCCCCTGTTCTTCAAACTCTATAGTGAGTTCTTGAAAGTCCCAGATTATTTTTCCAAGGGTTCTAAGCCAATTGGTGCCTAGGACTATCTGGCAACCTGGTAAGGGCAAGAGTAGTAAATCTGCCTTGAGCTTATATCCTTGACACTCAATACTGACTCCTGTGCACATCCCCTTGCTGCTCAATTTCTCCCCATTGGCCACCATGACCTCAAATAGCTTGTTGTCCTGTGGTGTTAGTCCCAACTTCTCACAGAAAACAGAGTCTATAAAACTATGGGTGGATCCTGAATCCACCAATATTAGCACAGGTTTATTTCTAACAGTTTCCCTTAGCTTCATAGTAGATGTAGGAGAGTTACCTGACAGAGCCTGTAGGGATATTTCAAATAAACTGGGAGGAGCTCCTGTACTGACTGTAATGTCTTCTGAGAGGTCTTTGACTTCATTATCCTCCATGTTTTCTTCATCTGCTACCAGCATGAACAGCTTCTTCTCCTTGCATTTATGCCCCTTGAACCACTTATCATCACAGAGGAAACATAGCCCCAATCCTTTTCTTCTCAGGATTTCTGAAGGGGATATAGTGTTTCTGGAATGTCTTTCTCCAGGGAAAACATTGGCTCCTGCAGGGTTAGGAAAAGTCTTCTTTGCCTGCTCATTACTCCCAGTTGAGGATTCCTGAGTGTAGTTGGATACACTTGAAGTCTTGTTATTGAACATATTGCCTTTGTAGTTCCTCTTGATTGCCAGATTTTTAGCTTCATACAACTTGGATAATTGCATAGCTGCTAGAAGAGTGCTGGGATTTGCAATTTGAACTTCATATCTGATTTTTTCCTTCAATCCCCCCATAAATTGACTGACTAAGCAGCTTTCAGGAAACCCTTGCACCTTATTAGAGATTTTTTGAAATTGGGTATTATACTCATGCACACTGTGATCTTGCTTGAGTAGCTTCAAATCAATTATGTGGTTTGTGAATTGGGAAGGTCCAAATTGCATACGGATGGCCTTGCAGAATTCATCCCATGTCAACATCCCATTTTTTATATTCATGAACCAATCTAGCCAATATGCGGCTGTTCCTTTAAGCTGGACTGAAATAATTTTGACCTTGTCCATCTCAGGAGTGTTGTAATAGTTGAAGTAATTATTGATTCTTAACAGCCATTCAACCACATCTCCTTCCCCATCAAACTCTGGGAGTTTCAGTCTATGAGATGGTTGACTCCCATTGGACCTGCTATTACTTGGTTCGTGATGGGCATTCAAGTGTGTAGGTGTTGGCAATAGTGGTGGATTGGAATATTTTCCCTGCACACTAGGTGTTTGTTCAGTGGAAAATATTGAGGAGGCTCCCAACGATGGATTAAAACCTCATGATTGACTGCCATTGACAGGGACAGCAGTCGATGGTGATGGAGGCGTGTTTTGATTCAAATTTCTGAAATGAATCTCAGAGTCTCGCCTAGATCTAACCATCTCTTCGAATAATTTCTCAAATTTTCCATTAAGATCCAGCACAGTACCTGCCTGTAAGTCCCCTGAATTTCCCGAATTATTTTTCGAATTTTCTAATGAATTATTTTCAATAATTCATTTCTATATAATTAATTTCGATTTGATTAAATTTGATTTAATGCTCTTTACCGTGACTTAGAATTCTAGAGCATCAGGGATGCCAGTCTCTGGAAACTTCCTTCTTGTAGTTTGTAGTAGACGAGATTATCTTCACATTGATATTTCGTGTCCCACTCGAACTTGTTCCCTTGTGCTCCATTTGATTCGCGCAACTTCGGGTCAATTTAGACCAATTTATCGTCTGCCGTAATTTGTGATTTAATTTCCAATTTAATTTCGGGACCCGACATTGATCCAATCCAGTCGACCCAATATATGGTCCTGGCCTGTTTTGAGCCTACTGTGCACGTGCCACTTGCGCGCCACCGATTTGATCTCCCTTGTGCTCCCATTCCATCCGTGATTTTAATTAGTTTAAATTATAAATTTATTTAAATCTTGGCTTCGACTTTGTCCAAACTTGACCCAACGTCCGACCCAGTTTGGCATGGACCCTACCATGACAGCCCATACATCCCACTGATGTGTCTGCATTTTTCCCTATTAGAAAATACGTTTATTTTGTATAAATATCTTTATTTCTCTCTCTTATATATGTGTGTATATATTTATATATATATACATATATAATATATTATAATATCTCCCTCTCTCTTTCTCTCACCACACAAACACCCCTTCCCATCCACCAGCACACCCCTCTCCCATTGTGGCCGACCTCCCCCTCTCTATTTCCTCTCATAATCTCTCCCTCTAAATATCTCTCTATCTTTCATTATATATATATATATATATACCTACATTTATATAATATATCTTTCTCACTCTCACCCACCCTCTTACATCACCTCCTCTCTCTCTTCCGTACCCAACACCACAGCACCCCTGCTGTACAAGCAACACCCCAACCCCTCCCTCTTTTCTCTCATTAATATCTCTCTCTCTCCCTCTTTATATATTATACACACACTTATTTCTCCTCTCTCTCTCCAACTCTAAAATTTTCCCACACAACTCAACACTAGCAACTTCCCCACACCAACACCACCATCTCTACTCGGACTCAGCCCCATGGCCGAGCCCCCATGCCGAGCTCCTCACCCACAACTCCATCTCCTCCTTCCTCCTCCCTCCATGGCTTCATCACCACCATTACAAGCACCACCATCACCATTACAACACCATCACCACCACTTCCAAACCGCCACCACCATCCCACTTCTTTTCTCCTCCTCCCTCCGCGAACCCCGTCGCCGCCCCGCCGCGTGCGGCCACGCCGCCCCGCCGCGCGCCACCGCGAGAGGCAGCAGCCGCAGCTGCAGCAAGCAGCACAGCGGCAGTACGCAGCACAGGCAGCAGCGGCCGGCGGCCATTGCCGGCCAACCGCGCGCCGTCGCCGTCGCCGTCGCGCCGGCGAGCCCCCCCATGGCCGCGCGACCCCGAGCGCACCTCCATAGACGGCCACCGTCCTCCGGGACGCGCCGTCGAGGCGATTCGTGCATTTTTCACGAAATTCCGTCGAAGCGCGCGCGCGCGAAGTCCAGAATTGGCGCCTCGTCGCAGCAACTTCGTGCGCGTTTTCTGGGAGATCCGACCGTTGGATCGGCGAACTCCTTGCTCCGTCTCAATCTTGGTATATCCCTCTTCACCTCTGTCATGTTTGAACCGTTAATTTCGTCGTTTGATAGATCAAAACCGGCCACCAAGTTGACATTTTAATTTGTACTGTTTTTGGACAGTTTTGCGACGCCAACTTCGCGGGTTCGTATCTTCGTCGTCGCAGCTCCGTTTTGCGCGCCACCAGTTCCGATGCACAGCTGGTATAACCCTCTTCCTGCCCCCTTTAGATTTCATTTCAGTTTGAGCTTGTTAGGTCGGTCGAATTCGACGCCAAAGTTGGTCGTTCGAATTCTTAGTGTTACACTTGTAAAATTCCATTTTTGAACCCGGGACTCCGGATTCAATTTCTGACACCACCAGTAGACTCGTGGCATCGTTCTGGCATGTTTTCATATAAAGTTTGCTTGATTTGGAGAACGTGGGCCCTGGCACGTATTTCGGTGCAAAGCGAGTCCCACTTTCTGGGTCAACGGGTCATTTTGAGTTCGGCTCATCGGAATCCAACTCCGGATATACCGTTGAGTTCGTATCGTCATTCTGGACTCGTTGACTTATAATTTACTAGGTTTTGTAGACTTCTATCCTGACACGTTTTTCGGTGCAAAGTGTGTCCAACGGCGGACATCATTTTTGCCCGAAATTATCGTTTTTGCCCCTGTCTCCAAATTGGACTTTTGGACAGGCTATCCTAGCTGATTTGACCATTCTGGATACGTTGGTGATATTTATTTTATCATCCGACAACATCTGTAGGTTTTTACCCTAATCCTTCTCCTTTTGTGGTATTTTGAGTTCCATCGATTCCGGTGATTTCACAATCACTGAAATTGATGTGTTGACCCCGTAGATGTTTATAGAGACTAGCCTTGACCCTGTTTGACCATGGTTGACTGCTTGACTGAACGTTGAAGTAGAGTCAACATTTGACCTAGTTTAACCTAGAGTTGACCGTAGTTGACCAGTTGACTAAATGTCAACTGTAAGTCAACCATTGACCAAGTTTGACCTAGTTTGACTTATTGTGGCCTAGTTTGACTTAGTGGACTGAGTCTGACCTAGATTACGTAGCTTATACTATAGAATCAAGCCTAACACTGTTGAACCCTAATTAGCTTATATATATCTTATCTTTAGGTCTGTGGCATCACTCTGAGCATCGACCCCATTTAACAGCTCAGGACCGCAGGCGAGTACATTCTCTGATCTTTTCATGCTTGTTAGGACTTATATTCTTGCTTTAGATTACTTTACATGATGCTGTCACGTCATTATCACGGATTGGTACTATATGGATCTTGTTATGCGATGTTATCTCCCTCGGGGTGCATCAGATACAGTTGTCATGTACTTTTCACGAACATCTTGTATTTCATGTACACCGCTTTCATGTATACTCTTGTGCAATCTTGTACTCTCATGATCACGTGAGCAAACATGATAAAAACCTCTTGTACAAAGTAACGTAACTTGACTGGATCCTTGTGTATTGATTGGGGAGGGTGAGTAGGAAATGGTTATGTGATCAAATCCCATCTTGTACAAATTCTTGTGAAATCTTGTGAAATCTTGTATATGTCCTAAACCCGTTTATATAACCATATCATGCTCTAAATCACAGGTTACCTACAGTTCTTACTTATCATATATATAGATATTTCCAGTTATCAAATCTCTCTCATTTTTACATATATTCTTTACAGTCCATGTATCTTACTCTATGCATGCTTTACATTTCCTAACATGATATGAACTGTGTGAGATGTATTGTACTCGTTCCGCTCCTGACTGGATATGTTATGAAAATATTACAGATGTTGATGCTAGCTGAGGTGGTTCCCACTATTCTTCTCTATGAGTTGCCTGGTAGATATCTTTAGTTAGTCTTGTTGTTCCTTCTTCATTTTTCTGTCTTATGATCATTATAGATTCTAGTTGTTCTAGTGATATTGCTATTAATTCTTGTCTTATCTTCCTTAGTTTTCGTGATGTGACATGAGTACATTTCTAGTTATGGATTCTTAGATGTTGTAGTTAGTATAGTATACTTGACAGCGTTCTACCGCCGATACTGCGGCGTAGGCTGGGCGTGGCCCACGTATCCGTATCCGTATATCCGGGTGCGGGTCGTGACACGTTTTTAGTGGTGGCCCATGCAGGTCAGTCTTTGCAATTAATGCGAAGTCGTGGTATTACTTGAGTTTTTCTGTACTACTGCGAGCCTGCCCTAGGATTAAGGTTGAGTCATGGAATATTTTAGGAATTTTGTACTCAGTCACATATTAGGAACTCTTGGTAGATTCCAGGGATGACCCCTGGGAATCTTATTTCGAACTTTTCGAAACTTTTTTCCATTTGTTCTGTCCATCCTGATTTCTGAAACATCTGTCCGTTATCAACTTTATTCTTTCTTGGAATGAGTTTGTGGACCCCAGAGGGAAGGTATAAGTTGAACTTATATATCATCTAGGATAAGACGAGAATATGATTTGCCAGTCTCATATCAGGTTGAGATTGTTTTAGATTATATTCCAATGATTTCCTTTATCTTGACCTAGATAGTACCTTTGGACATCTCCTGAGAATTTTCTTCTAAACTCTACCTCGGAATCTGTTTTAGCTAGTTTTCATTTAATTATGCTTGATTCGTTGTTGAATTTTGAATCTTGATGTTCGTTGTTGACTTCGATTTTGATTTTGTTGAAGATAAGTTTCTCTGGATTGAGTTAAGATATCCTGATAAACATAATTGATGGAGACGATGGGAACGATAAATGTCTACTTTACTTATGGAGTTGGAATTTATCGCAGTCATATTAGCTAGCCTGACAGGGACATGGAGCCTGATTTTGGATATACTATCCTAGTTATGGAATTTAGATTCTCTTGCAGCCATACCGGTTGGCGTGGTAAGGAATCTAGATGACATGATTATAGGGTGTATACCTTAGTTATGGACTCTATCGTTTATTGCAGCTATGTTTACTAACGTGGCGTAAATTCTGGCAGCATGGTTTTGGATAGACGTGTATGGTTATCAGGTCATATTTTAAGTTGATTTACTTCTTTTACCAATGGAGCAAGATAATTCCTACCATTATTTCTTGTCTATCATTGTTTTCGTTCCCATCGCATGATGATTTTTCTTTCTTACCGTCATTTCTTTTGTCTTGTTTAGCTATGTCTTGATTACACCAATCAACTATCTCGTATCTACATCTGTCATCTACACTTGAAAACTCTGAAAATTTTGAAATTTTCACATCTCAATTGTTTCTTAAATTTCGATACTGTTAAGATTTTGATTCCCTTCTGTCCATGACCAATCAATTTTGATCGTCTTGTTTATCGTGCCAAAGAGTCTTAGTTGCTGACTAGACTTGAATGAGTTCCAATTTCCATTGGGACCTGGATTTCCATCCTTGGATTCTCGTGCCCAGCCTTCGTTGATCTTATTCTCCATCTTGTCCAAATTCTGATTTACTCGAAAGTTGATCAACTTAGATCGTGTTGAGACAAATTTCTTTATCATGGTTGGATTTCAATGTTATTAACCCTCGTGCATTGCCTTCTGATTTTGATCATGTTTGGATTTTTGGACACTCGTGTCTAAACTCTTTTCGACCCTGATTTTATTTCCTGATTACATCCAAATTCCTTGTGATTAGTCGTGCCTAGATGACTTGGCATGACTAAGACAACTTAGGATTTTCTTGACCGTGATTTTAACGATCATAACTATACATTTTATCTTGCCTCAAACTCGTGCCTAAAATATTGCCTAAATCTTCTATCATGTTTTAACCCCACTACCAACCTTTAATTTCGAGGACGAAATTTTTATAAGGTGGGTAGGATGTAAGTCCCCTGAATTTCCCGAATTATTTTTCGAATTTTCTAATGAATTATTTTCAATAATTCATTTCTATATAATTAATTTCGATTTGATTAAATTTGATTTAATGCTCTTTACCGTGACTTGGAATTCTAGAGCATCAGGGATGCCAGTCTCTGGAAACTTCCTTCTTGTAGTTTGTAGTAGACGAGATTATCTTCACATTGATATTTCGTGTCCCACTCGAACTTGTTCCCTTGTGCTCCATTTGATTCGCGCAACTTCGGGTCAATTTAGACCAATTTATCGTCTGTCGTAATTTGTGATTTAATTTCCAATTTAATTTTGGGACCCGACATTGATCCAATCCAGTCGACCCAATATATGGTCCTGGCCTGTTTTGAGCCTACTGTGCACGTGCCACTTGCGCGCCACCGATTTGATCTCCCTTGTGCTCTCATTCCATCCGTGATTTTAATTAGTTTAAATTATAAATTTATTTAAATCTTGGCTTCGACTTTGTCCAAACTTGACCCAACGTCCGACCCAGTTTGGCATGGACCCTACCATGACAGCCCATACATCCCACTGATGTGTCTGCATTTTTCCCTATTAGAAAATACGTTTATTTTGTATAAATATCTTTATTTCTCTCTCTTATATATGTGTGTATATATTTATATATATATACATATATAATATATTATAATATCTCCCTCTCTCTTTCTCTCACCACACAAACACCCCTTCCCATCCACCAGCACACCCCTCTCCCATTGTGGCCGACCTCCCCCTCTCTATTTCCTCTCATAATCTCTCCCTCTAAATATCTCTCTATCTTTCATTATATATATATATATACCTACATTTATATAATATATCTTTCTCACTCTCACCCACCCTCTTACATCACCTCCTCTCTCTCTTCCGTACCCAACACCACAGCACCCCTGCTGTACAAGCAACACCCCAACCCCTCCCTCTTTTCTCTCATTAATATCTCTCTCTCTCCCTCTTTATATATTATACACACACTTATTTCTCCTCTCTCTCTCCAACTCTAAAATTTTCCCACACAACTCAACACTAGCAACTTCCCCACACCAACACCACCATCTCTACTCGGACTCAGCCCCATGGCCGAGCCCCCATGCCGAGCTCCTCACCCACAACTCCATCTCCTCCTTCCTCCTCCCTCCATGGCTTCATCACCACCATTACAAGCACCACCATCACCATTACAACACCATCACCACCACTTCCAAACCGCCACCACCATCCCACTTCTTTTCTCCTCCTCCCTCCGCGAACCCCGTCGCCGCCCCGCCGCGTGCGGCCACGCCGCCCCGCCGCGTGCGGCCACGCCGCCCCGCCGCGCACCACCGCGAGAGGCAGCAGCCGCAGCTGCAGCAAGCAGCACAGCGGCAGTACGCAGCACAGGCAGCAGCGACCGGCGGCCATTGCCGGCCAACCGCGCGCCGTCGCCGTCGCGCCGGCGAGCCCCCCCATGGCCGCGCGACCCCGAGCGCACCTCCATGGACGGCCACCGTCCTCCGGGACGCGCCGTCGAGGCGATTCGTGCATTTTTCACGAAATTCCGTCGAAGCGCGCGCGCGCGAAGTCCAGAATTGGCGCCTCATCGCAGCAACTTCGTACGCGTTTTCTGGGAGATCCGACCGTTGGATCGGCGAACTCCTTGCTCCGTCTCAATCTCGGTATATCCCTCTTCACCTCTGTCAAGTTTGAACCGTTAATTTCGTCGTTTGATAGATCAAAACCGGCCACCAAGTTGACATTTTAATTTGTACTGTTTTTGGACAGTTTTGCGACGCCAACTTCGCGGGTTCGTATCTTCGTCGTCGCAGCTCCGTTTGCGCGCCACCATTTCCGGTGCACAGCTGGTATAACCCTCTTCCTGCCCCCTTTAGATTTCATTTCAGTTTGAGCTTGTTAGGTCGGTCGAATTTGACGCCAAAGTTGGTCGTTCGAATTCTTAGTGTTACACTTGTAAAATTCCATTTTTGAACCCGGGACTCCGGATTCAATTTCTGACACCACCAGTAGACTCGTGGCGTCGTTCTGGCATGTTTCATATAAAGTTTGCTTGATTTGGAGAACGTGGGCCCTGGCACGTATTTCGGTGCAAAGCGAGTCCCACTTTCTGGGTCAACGGGTCATTTTGAGTTCGGCTCATCGGAATCCAACTCCGGATATACCGTTGAGTTCGTATCGTCATTCTGGACTCGTTGACATATAATTTGCTAGGTTTTGTAGACTTCTATCCTGACACATTTTTCGGTGCAAAGTGTGTCCAACGGCGGACATCATTTTTGCCCGAAATTACCGTTTTTGCCCCTGTCTCCAAATTGGACTTTTGGACAGGCTATCCTAGCTGATTTGACCATTCTGGACACGTTGGTGATATTTATTTTATCATCCGACAACATCTGTAGGTTTTTACCCTAATCCTTCTCCTTTTGTGGTATTTTGAGTTCCATCGATTCCGGTGATTTCACAATCACTGAAATTGATGTGTTGACCCCGTAGATGTTTATAGAGACTAGCCTTGACCCTGTTTGACCATGGTTGACTGCTTGACTGAACGTCGAAGTAGAGTCAACATTTGACCTAGTTTAACCTAGAGTTGACCATAGTTGACCAGTTGACTAAATGTCAACTGTAAGTCAACCATTGACCCAGTTTGACCTAGTTTGACTTATTGTGGCCTAGTTTGACTTAGTGGACTGAGTCTGACCTAGATTACGTAGCTTATACTATAGAATCAAGCCTAACACTGTTGAACCCTAATTAGCTTATATATATCTTATCTTTAGGTCTGTGGCATCACTCTGAGCATCGACCCCATTTAACAGCTCAGGACCGCAGGCGAGTACATTCTCTGATCTTTTCATGCTTGTTAGGACTTATATTCTTGCTTTAGATTACTTTACATGATGCTGTCACGTCATTATCACGGATTGGTACTATATGGATCTTGTTATGCGATGTTATCTCCCTCGGGGTGCATCAGATACAGTTGTCATGTGCTTTTCACGAACATCTTGTATTTCATGTACACCGCTTTCATGTATACTCTTGTGCAATCTTGTACTCTCATGATCACGTGAGCAAACATGATAAAAACCTCTTGTACAAAGTAACGTAACTTGACTGGATCCTTGTGTATTGATTGGGGAGGGTGAGTAGGAAATGGTTATGTGATCAAATCCCATCTTGTACAAATTCTTGTGAAATCTTGTGAAATCTTGTATATGTCCTAAACCCGTTTATATAACCATATCATGCTCTAAATCA
This sequence comes from Iris pallida, assembly GCA_029216955.1. Taxonomy (NCBI): domain Eukaryota; kingdom Viridiplantae; phylum Streptophyta; class Magnoliopsida; order Asparagales; family Iridaceae; genus Iris; species Iris pallida. The sequence goes on along the minus strand of JANAVB010037018.1, from coordinate 2,691,607 downwards.
CAGGTTACCTACAGTTCTTACTTATCATATATATAGATATTTCCAGTTATCAAATCTCTCTCATTTTTACATATATTCTTTACAGTCCATGTATCTTACTCTATGCATGCTTTACATTTTCCAACATGATATGAACTGCGTGAGATGTATTGTACTCGTTCCGCTCCTGACTGGATATGTTATGAAAATATTACAGATGTTGATGCTAGCTGAGGTGGTTCCCACTATTCTTCTCTATGAGTTGCCTGGTAGATATCTTTAGTTAGTCTTGTTGTTCCTTCTTCATTTTTCTGTCTTATGATCATTATAGATTCTAGTTGTTCTAGTGATATTGCTATTAATTCTTGTCTTATCTTCCTTAGTTTTCGTGATGTGACATGAGTACATTTCTAGTTATGGATTCTTAGATGTTGTAGTTAGTATAGTATACTTGACAGCGTTCTACCGTCGATACTGCGGCGTAGGCTGGGCGTGGCCCACGTATCCGTATCCTTATATCCGGGTGCGGGTCCTGACACGTTTTTAGTGGTGGCCCATGCAGGTGTGTGAGAGAGACTGAAAGTAACAGTTTCATCGTTAGACGGCCTTCCGAAATTTTAGAATCGCAAAAAAATGATGTTTGGACCTCCGTTTTAGCATTTTTGCCGTTCGTCCCGGTCTTTCCGAAATTTTCCGACGAGTTTTTAAAGATTTTTGAGGAGAAAACCTAGATTCGAAAGTGAGCAGCGTATGGAAGAAGATGGAGTATTGAAACATTTTTTTAAGAGCAGTTTTGTGGGTGTTTCCAATAAATTAAAAGGAAGGGCAAAAGGGTCATTTGGAACCCGCTTTGGATAAGTTTCTCTAATTCTGGGCACGCGATGAAAGTTTTTTTAGCGGTGGGTTTTACATAAAACTTTTTTAGTTTTTGGGCATTTCATAAATCTTCCCATAAAAAAATTAAGGTGTGTGTTGTTTGCTCTTTCCAAGTCACTACTAAAATAAGTCGTATCAGCGACGCCTAAAGCGTCGCTAAATTGGGGAAAAAACGTCGCTAATTTGTATTAGTGACGTAAACGACGACGTCTTAATTTAGTCACGTTTCATCAAGTCGCTGACAACCAAGACATCGCTAAAGTCGCAATAGCGACATAGTCACGTCGCAGAAATAGCGACATTTGGTCGCAAAATATAGCGATTCATTGTGTGTCGGCAAGAGTCGGTAAAAGTTGTTGAATATAGCGACGAATTTGCGACGCTTAGCGACTATAAGCGACGCGGGCTTGAGTCGCTGACCGTCGGTATACTGTAGGAAGTCAGCAACATTTAGTTACTACTAGCGACGTTTAGCGACTGCGACGTAGACTTACGTCACTAAACGTCACTGATGTTAAAAAGCCAGCGACTTTTGGCGACGACAATTTCCACAATATTAATTGGTCGCAGATCGTCGCGGAACGTCGCCAACAGCGATGTATTGTGACGTGTTTATTTTATGTCGCTAAATTTTTTTATATCAGCGACGTTGTCTTCTTTCGTCACTAAATACGTCGCTAAATTGACTTATTTTGGTAGTGAGTTGTAAAAAAATTAAGTAATAAAAAATTAAATAACTATTTTCTGCATTTGTCAAGTGGTATTAAATATGTGCAACACGTGCATGTATATTAGTCTATGTATAATAGAAAAACTTTTAATCTATATCGTAAAAGTTTTTGTTCTAAAAATGTACCCTTGCCTATGTTTATTAATTAAAATTATTCATTAAATTTAGTATTGATAGTTAGATACTTACATATAAAAATGTTCATCTTTTAGGTAGTATAAATTCATACAACACACGTGCATATATACTAGTATATATAACAAGGAAAGTTGAGACTTCACCGTAAAAAAAAATTCAAAAAAAATTCATGTCTAAGGTTTATTGATTAAAATTGTTTATTAAATTTAACATGGATAATTAGATAATTAAATATAGGAATAAAAATAAAAATATATTGTTTGTTCTTTTCAAGTAGTTTAAAATATGTGCAAACATCATATGTATACATTACTAGTATATATAAAAGAGAATACACTAAGAAGTCCAGCAAAAAGATCAAGAATAAGAAGAAAATAAGAAGAAAATTGTGGTCTTCGTGCAAACATTCCACCATTGAGCGATAATTGTTCCATGAACAGACTCTTCAACTAGCAAGGTGTGAACATGAATGATTACTTCTCCAATCACGAAAAAGTCGTCACGGAGTACCATCTAACTTACAATTAACTTAAGAGTCTTAATATGGATGAATCAATGTTGAGGAAATGTCGTGCCAAATGTGTGGTGGATATAAACACGGACATTGTCTAATATCGCACTAGTTGCACAAAGAACCCTCAAAAATATGCAAACAAAGTCCACATGTACTTGATCTATATTTTTTGGCATACTTAGCAGGCCCGTCCCTGACCTCATGGGAGCCCAAACAAACTTTTAAAATAGACCACATATAAAAGAAATTAAAAACTTAAAATTATTCTTATCACTTAGATTTGAACCAAGAACCTCAAAAGTGCAAAAACCAATATGGTAACCACTACACTATAATTATTTTACATTAACTTTTATACCACAATTAATTTTTATTAGCCACTACACCTTTTTTTTATAACTAACAACTTAGATCTTAATTTTGGGACCCCTGTAAATATGAGTCCCGAAGTGAATGCACTTGGTGCACTTGTTCAGGACCGACCCTGATACTCAGTATAGCGTGTCAATCTTCTAAAAAAAGACTAGCCAGCACAATTTAATAAAGTAAAGAACTTTCGTTTGATCTGTGAAACCAGTGGTATACCATCAGTTTTGGAAATAGAAGTGTATATAACTTAAATTTTTTTAAGAAGTCGATGTTTTCTCCCAAGTAATAGAAAATTAATAAACTGTTGTCTTCCTCAGAGGTGAGGAGCTCGTCAAGGACGGCGGCGTGGAGCTTGGGAATGCCGTCAGCGCCCGGCCATGAAATCAACGTAGTGGAGGAGGAGAGAAAAATGGAGGGAGCCGGAGCATAGAGAGAGAGGGGGGACATGAGAGAACAGAAGTGGACGAAGTAGCACTGAGATGCTATCCATGGAGAGAGAAATAGGAGGAAAGAAAGGGAAAGAAAGAATTTGGCCTAGGAAAAGAGGAGTTAAAAAAAGGCTAATTCTAGGGGCACCCTAACTTTTGTTTGGGATTAACTCTTATTTGGGGACAGTTCAATTTGGTGAAATTTTTACTGGGGACAACGCAAATTTTACTTGAGACTAGTCCAGTCTCTAAAGAATTTTGGTTTCTCTAGAGGCGGACGATGGCGGACACGTGGGGGCGCGAGGAGCGGACGTCGGCACTGGCGCGGTTGAGCTCTGGGAGGGGAGGGGGAGGAGGAGGCGGAGGAGGAGGCGGAGGAGGCGGAGGAGGACGAGGCGGAGGCGGAGGAGGGGGAGGCAGAGGAGGAGGTGGAGGAGGAGGCTACGGATCGGGAGGAGGACTGTCAAAAATTGTCAAATTTTTCGACAGTCCTAAAAAATTAGGACTGTCAAATTTTTGACAGTCATTCCATTAAGAAGGACTGTCAAATTTTTCGACAGTCCTAAAATTAGGGCTGCCAAATTTTTGACAGTCATTTCAATAATAAGGACTGTCAAATTTCTGGCAGTCCTTCCAATAGAAAGGTCTGTACATTTTTGACAGTCCTTTCTATTGGGAGGACTGCCAAATTATTTGACAGTCATTTCAATAATAAGGACTGTCAAATTTTTGGCAGTCCTTCCAATAGAAAGGTCTGTACATTTTTGACAGTCCTTTCTATTGGGCTGTCAAATTATTTGACAGTGCTGAAAAAAAATTGGACTAGCCCCAAACAAAAGTTTGGATGGCAAACTTGTAAATAATTTTGGAAGAAGTTTAGCTAGCCCCAAGCAAAATTTGGGGTGCCCTTAGAATTAGCCTAAAAAAAATCCTAAGTCCCCCATCCATTGGGGACTAAGAATTGAGAGTTAACATGGAGTTTGTTTGTTGGGAATTTTTCTTCTTCTTTTTTTTATTTACAGAAAAGAAAGAATTTGGTCTCAAGTCTTCACTTTGTCAATTTAATCAATCTTTCATATCATTTTGAGGGTAAGCATATCCATAGCACATTTGCAATCAACATCCACTTTCAACAACCATTCAAACAACTGAACTTTTTTTTCCCTTCACTTTCAACAACCATTCAAATAAAGAAACTCATATTTTCTTCACTTTCATATCTTCCAATTCCACAAACCAAATAACTTTTAATTGGGAAGTCAAAATTTATGCCTACGCAAACTTTTTTTTCCACTTTCATACTTTCGTAAACACTTTCGTGCAACCAAACATGCTATAAAAATTTTAGCCGAAGATAGTGATATATTTAGTAAATTTAGCCTAAGGTGATTTTATTTATAATGATATTAAAAAGGAACACAACAATAAGAGGAGGATATAAAGTTTTTTGATATTTAAACTAAGTTTATTCCAAAAATTAAGATACTTATAATGAAACTTTTGGATATACAATAATTCAATCCTATTAAAAAATGATTTGCAAATAATAATCCAAAAGGAACTGATAATTCAAGTCCTAACCAAGTCTTTATCAGTTAGTCATTATCCTCATAATAATAATAATAATAATAATAATAATAATAAGGTTCAACGCTTGTAGTTTAAGTGGATAACAATACAGACACCAGACGAAATCGACATGCCGTAAGGATGTATAGATGTGTGTGGGTTGTAGTAAAAAAGAGAGTCATTCTTAGATACTGATATATTTTGTAATCAGTTGTGGTTGTTATTATTCCATCAGTTGTGGTAGTTATTATTCGATCGATAGTAATTAGCAATAGTGGATTAGTCCATTCCTAACTAAATCCAAATAAATTATTCATTAGTATATATATATATATATATATATATATATATATATATATATATATATATATATATATATATATATATATATATATATGGGGACATTATTAGATAGATTTTGACATGTATATTATAAAGTGTTGAATAAGCATATGTATTTAATTCTGACCATCCTTAGTCTTTTTGAAATTTGACAGAAAACAACCTTTTTTTATTATATACAAGCTGGTGACTCCGCGTATATTTCATTTTATCAAATAAATAACAATAAATAAAATATTAAATTAAAGTACATTTCATATTAATTGACATAGTAATTTTTTAAATAGTTTGACATGTTTATTTAAACCATTAGATATGCTTATGTATTTTAATCATGAATATCATTTGTCTTATAGAAATTTGAATTATTTTTTAATAGTTTTAACATACTTATTCTATACCATTTGATGTTTAGATGTTTTAGTTCTGATCATGCTTTGTCTTTTGACAGAAAATCCCACTCTTTCTTATTGTATACATATATTATGAAATGCAAGGGATTGTAACTTTCTAAGGTTCACGTAAAATCATTCCACAATATGGAATGCTAATTTGGCTGGCTTTTTTTTTTTTTTTTTTACTTGAGAATGTAGCACCAAGGACAAAATGATGTCTTTTGTAGATCTGTAATTTTTTCGTCCGTTTTGGGGATTTATGTCAGAATTGGCATTTTTACTGTCGGTTTCTTTTGATTTATTTCAGATCAGGGTGAAAAAGTTTTTACCATTTTTTGTTGCTGTCGAATACGTGCATGTTCGAATTCTTTTGAATTTCTTTCCGGTCTACAATTTTTTGTGTTCTTATATATTACAGAACATGCATGTTGTCGAAAGCATGCATGTTTGAAAATGGTGTCGAAACTGTTGTTATGCGTAGATCTGCAAAATTGCATTATGCATGTTCGAATTTGCATGTCTACAAGTTTTTTTTTTTCTTTTTCTTTTGCACGTACAATATTTTTAGGTTGTCTGTCCATTTATTCTTGCAGCGGAATTAACATGGTGTAGCTGCTATATATATATATATATATATATATATATATATATATATATATATATATATATATATATATATATATATATATATATATATATTTTGAAGCAATTGGTACTTGTGGCGAACTCGCATATATCATAGGTTCTTCAAAAAGCTTTGAAGAATCTGGTGCTAAGGGAACATATCTGGATCTCTCGGAATCAATGAATCTGTTATCTCTACAATTTGCAGGATCTTCTAGAGTTCTGCACAAAACTATAATTTTGTCCATATTTAAGCGTGTTATGTATCATTGGGTCTTGTATAGTCTTCAGTGAAGGTAAAATGATCATGTATGCTTTCACGACTTGTTCCAGATATATATCGTTTTAGTAAAGTATATTTTCTAGTATCAAATTTGTATATTATACTGAAAGACACTCAGACATGAGAAGCAAAACCAGGGACTCAGCCTTGTGATTTCAAAAACCCTATGGCCAAAGACAAATTCCATCTATATTTAAACAACCCTCAATTATGTAACTGGCATTCCATTTTGACTAGGATCCTTCAGGGGCGGATCCAGAAACTATAGCTGGGGTGGGCTACCAAATTTTTGGGTGGGCTAGAAGTGGATAAATCCATACAAAAAAAAATCAAAAAAAATTTATATAGAAAAAATATGTAAAAAAAAAAAAAATTTGGGGTGGGCTCCAGCCCACCCCAGCTCCCTCTTGGATCCGCCCCTGGGATCCTTAGACATTTGCACTACCTAAATAAATAAAAGGATTGTTGGCCTTAGTGGTAGCAACGGACCCCCGCATAGAAGGCCCACGTTCAAATCCCCTGTTGACATTTACCAAGTCGAAAAAAAGGATGTCTCAAATAAATAAATAAATAAATAAAGGATTGGGCTTTCCACACCTTTTTTTCCCCTTCAAGAAAATAAATAAAATAAAAATAATGGATTGCAAAACTAAGTCGGTGCAAGACATCTTTTGTTTGTTCAGTCAATTTTGTACACAGTGAATAGATATCAAGAACATGTATGGTTAAAACTTGCAAACGGCAATGGTTCTGAATACATGAATGAACAAGAAAAAACGAAGCTGTTGAATACAGTTCAAGAAGTTCCCAAGAATAGCATTGTCCCAATTAGACTACCTCTCAAAATCTAAACACATGCATGGACACAATTGCATACCAAATCAAGAAATGAGAGCTCACAACCAAAGAAGTACGTACACTACAGTTCAAGAACTTCCCAAGAATACCAAAACTAGAAAACAATTAACGAGTGATTGCTAAGAATCCAACAGGAGAGAAACTAAGCTCCACTTATTGCATACCAAATCAAGAAATGAACTTGCAATGAAGGAGCTAGATTACTAGCTAGCTAGCACAAGAACTTGCGATGAAGGATCGCCATTAGAATGGTGGTGGCTATCAATACCTTCTCGATCTCCTTGGGTGGCACGGGGGCTAGCTGCTAGCTAGCTAGCGCGTTTAGCCGCATCATCGATATGGTTAGCGTAGCAAAAAGGTCCGGCTATCGTCTGGCCATGCGAATTCAACCGGTATTCATCGAGGAAGTTCCAGCATCGGCGTCGGCACTGGTGGCAGTCTCTGACGACGGCTCTAAGACACTGGTACTCATCATTAACAGGTGTCATACAAGAGAGAAAGTAAGAAGTAGCACCAGTTCCATGATACGAGTCCCGCGGCTCCGTGTAGTGAGTGTAGCACTGGTGGGAGTAGGATCCCGTGTCGGGCTTCCAAGTATAGATCTCGTTGAAACTGTGGTGCATTGCTTGGCACGCGACACAGTTCCAGGCCAAGAAGGCAAGAAGCTTGCTACGACGTCGGGCCTGGAGCGGTCTCCTCCCGCCCGGAAGTGCTCCATCCTCCCCCAGAAAATATCACGAGCAAAGGCCGGCGGAAGTGGACTGTAATCCGCAATGACACTTTCGTAGTCGGAGAAGTAAACGTTCACGTCCACGCCCTCCCAGTGATAGAGTCTCGTCGAGGTCGGGGAGGAGACTCCGTTGTTGCGGAATCTTTGCTCGAAGACCACCATCTTCCTCTTCTTCTTGATCTTCTTGTAGGAGTTCTTGAGGAGAGAGAGAGAGAGAGAGAGAGAGAGAGAGAGGTGAGTTTATGGTGGTGGTGGTGGTGATCTTCTTTTATAGTACTGGGTTTCACTAGGAAAAGGGTGTTCATGTTCTGTTTCTTAATATATAATTCTTTTGCTCTCTGTGGAAATTTTCCTTTCTTTTCAATTAATTTTTTTTCAAGGGAGATTCCAACCTGTCTCCCGTGCCTTATCACCGTTGCTACCACTGGCCAACAACCTACAGATTTTTTAATTACACTAGCCAATGCACGTGCTTTGAACGTATAAGAACGTATAATAGAAATATTATTCAATTACAGTTAAATATGTCTTCTAACACATGTGGTTAAGGTGTAGAATATTTTTCTTGTTTGGTTGAGTTCAATTTCCTATAATGAACATATATAATAAATTTGAACTTTTTTGAACAATTTTTTTACATAATTTTTTTAAAAAATTAAATGGTTGATGATATATACACGGCTTAAACGACTCAATTTTGAACCGTTTTGAAGTCTTTTTATAATATATAGTAGAGATGTTGGAATTCACAATTTAAGTAAAGAAATTACTGTGTTTTTAAATATTATAGCTTGTAGACATTCTCTCTTTCTGGAGAGGCAACATAGAAAATATAAAGAATAATTATTTCGTTTGGAGGTTACAAAGTGAGCTTTGTAGAAACTCCTAATGAATTCTTCACTCTCTATATGACTAGAGAGGAAGTGGGGTCATCATTGCAATCTATCCTATTGTCTTACACTACTTTCCAATTTTTTTTACTTTACTATGAATATTTTGGTTGAAAAATAATATTCAGAATTATAATAATTAATTTAGACATGTTAAATAATTTTGTGATGTGGATGTGCCATTAAATTTTGGTTAATTTTGTCATTTATAGACATGTTAAAAAAATTCACTGCTTAGTTTATTTTAAAAGAAACTAGGAGAGAGACTATTCTCACCCTTGTTTATCGTAAGAAAACAATTAGAGCTATAGGAACTAAGTAAACCAATTGTCAAAATGGATAACAAATAATATATTGATGCAAGAATAAGTTGCATTTTCTTACTATTAAGTATATACTAGTACATATGCATGAATTACACGCATTTCATACTGCTTTTGGAAGGACCAACAACAGTTTATTAATTTTCTATTACTTGGGAGAAAACATCGACCTTTTAAAAAAAAATTTAAGTATATACTTCTATTTCCAAAACTGATGGTATACCACTGGTTTCACAGATCAAACGAAAGTTCTTTACTTTATTAAATTGTGCTGGCTAGTCTTTTTTTAGAAGATTGACACGCTATACTGAGTATCAGGGTCGGTCCTGAACAAGTGCACCAAGTGCATTCACTTCGAGACTCATATTTACAGGGGTCCCAAAATTAAGATCTAAGTTGTTAGTTATAAAAAAAAGGTGTAGTGGCTAATAAAAATTAATTGTGGTATAAAAGTTAATGTAAAATAATTATAGTGTAGTGGTTACCATATTGGTTTTTGCACTTTTGAGGTTCTTGGTTCAAATCTAAGTGATAAGAATAATTTTAAGTTTTTAATTTTTTTATATGTGGTCTATTTTAAAAGTTTGTTTGGGCTCCCATGAGGTCAGGGACGGGCCTGCTAAGTATGCCAAAAAATATAGATCCAAGTACATGTGGACTTTGTTTGCATATTTTTGAGGGTTCTTTGTGCAACTAGTGCGATATTAGACAATGTCCGTGTTTATATCCACCACACATTTGGCACGACATTTCCTCAACATTTTTTTTTTTTTTTGAAAACCCACGCACACACACAATTGAGGGGCTCGAACCTTGCCGGCCCCTTCGAATGTCCGCTCTAATACCACTAGGCTAGAGAGCTCAGACACATTTCCTCAACATTGATTCATCCATATTAAGACTCTTAGTTAATTGTAAGTTAGATGGTACTCCGTGACGACTTTTTCGTGATTGGAGAAGTAATCATTCATGTTCACACCTTGCTAGTTGAAGAGTCTGTTCATGGAACAATTATCGCTCAATGGTGGAATGTTTGCACGAAGACCACAATTTTCTTCTTATTTTCTTCTTATTCTTGATCTTTTTGCTGGACTTCTTAGTGTATTCTCTTTTATATATACTAGTAATGTATACATATGATGTTTGCACATATTTTAAACTACTTGAAAAGAACAAACAATATATTTTTATTTTTATTCCTATATTTAATTATCTAATTATCCATGTTAAATTTAATAAACAATTTTAATCAATAAACCTTAGACATGAATTTTTTTTGAATTTTTTTTTACGGTGAAGTCTCAACTTTCCTTGTTATATATACTAGTATATATGCACGTGTGTTGTATGAATTTATACTACCTAAAAGATGAACATTTTTATATGTAAGTATCTAACTATCAATACTAAATTTAATGAATAATTTTAATTAATAAACATAGGCAAGGGTACATTTTTAGAACAAAAACTTTTACGATATAGATTAAAAGTTTTTCTATTATACATAGACTAATATACATGCACGTGTTGCACATATTTAATACTACTTGACAAATGCAGAAAATAGTTATTTAATTTTTTATTACTTAATTTTTTACAACTCACTACCAAAATAAGTCAATTTAGCGACGTATTTAGTGACGAAAGAAGACAAAGTCGCTGATATAAAAAAATTTAGCGACATAAAATAAACACATCACAATACATCGCTGTTGGCGACGTTCCGCGACGATCAGCGACCAATTAATATTGTGGAAATTGTCGTCGCCAAAAGTCGCTGGCTTTTTAACATCAGTGACGTTTAGTTACGTAAGTCTACGTCGCAGTCGCTAAACGTCGCTAGTAGTCACTAAATGTTGCTGACTTCCTACAGTGTACCGACGGTCAGCGACTCAAGCCCGCGTCGCTTATAGTCGCTAAGCGTCGCAAATTCGTCGCTATATTCAACAACTTTTACCGACTCTTGCCGACACACAATGAATCGCTATATTTTGCGACCAAATGTCGCTAAATGTCGCTATTTCTGCGACGTGACTATGTCGCTAAAAAATGTCGCTATTGCGACTTTTAGCGATGTCTTGGTTGTCAGCGACTTGATGAAACGTGACTAAATTAAGACGTCGTCGTTTACGTCACTAATACAAATTAGCGACGTTTTTTTCCCAATTTAGCGACGCTTTAGGCGTCGCTGATACGACTTATTTTAGTAGTGACTTGGAAAGAGCAAACAACACCCACCTTAATTTTTTTTTTATATATAATTACCTAATTACTCTTGATATATATATATATATATATATATATATATATATATATATATATATATATATATATGTGTGTGTGTGTGTGTGTGTGTGTGTCTGTGTGTGTGTGTGTGAGAGAGAGAGAGAGAGAGAGAGAGAGAGACACAAACCAGTGATTTTTGTGCCTCTGATTACCCAATAATAACCAAAGAAATCAAAGAAACATATATCTTTTTTTGAATAAATATATAAATAATAATCATAATCATAATCATAATGCTTAAATATAAAATATGACATAGTCTTCCCTGTTTATTTGACATTTCATGCTCAATCAAATAAATAAAGATGGACTTGATCCAACTTCCATCAAACACAATTAAAAAAATAAATAAGATCCACAATAACATTAAGAGTTATTTGTATTTAAACCCTCTCCCCAATTGCTAACATTAATCCTAAAGATGAAAAAAAAATTAAATTATGTTCGGAATTTGAATATTTTGTATACATGTCCTATGACTACAAATTCAAAAAAAAAAAAAAAAAAAACACTATAAGCATAATTCAATCCTGAGACAAAGTTAGCTGAAGATGAATTTTGTTGATAATGTTATTAAAATAAAAGAATACAACCAAAAGAGGAGGACATAAAGTCTTTTGATATTTAAAGTAAGTTTATTCAAAAAATAAAAATACTTATATTAAAACTTCTAGATACACAATAATTCAATCATATTAAAGGAAAGAAAAAATGCAAATAACAATCGAATTCTATTAACGAAAATGATAATTCAAGTCATAACCAAGTCCTTATCAGATGGTCATTATTAGATACTGATATATTTAGTAATTAGTTGCAGTAGTCATTTAGATCGATAGTAATTAGCGACAGTAGTAAATTGGTCCAATTCTAATTAAATTCAAATAAATTAGTCATAAGTAGATACGGATATATAGTTTTTTTTTTGTTTTGAAAACAATACGGATATATAGTTGGTCTATTAGATAGATTTTGACACCTATGTATTTTATAAACCATTGAATAAGCATGTGTCCTTATCCTGACCATCCTTTGTCTTTTATGAGGATTTGGGCGGGAAATCACATCTCCTTATTATATAATTCGGCAATCTCTCAAGAAAGACAATTTTGTTTGTTCAGTCAATTTTGTACACAGTGAACAGATCTCAAGAACTTAGGTGTAAAATTCGCAAACAGCAATGGTCTGAATACATGAACAAGAAAAACGAAGCTGTTTGAGTACAATTGAAGATCAAGAACTTCCCAAGAATAGCATTGTCCCAATTAGAGTACAAGCTCAAAACCTAAACACATGCATGCATGAATACAATTACATACCAAATCAAGAAGTGAGAGCTCACAACCAAAGAAGAACGTACACTACAGTTCAAGAACTTCCCTAGAAACTAACCTCAACCTATTGCATACCAAATCAAGAAAATGAACTTGCAATGAAAGAAAAGATTACTAGCTAGCTAGTAGCACAAGAACTTGCCAAGAGTAGTAATTGATAGATTAGATGAATGTCCATTGACAACATCCACGCACCATGCATGCAAGAACAAACTTGGCGCGGGGCTACTAGCTAGACGAGTGTCGCCGCATTCAGACGGTCGGCGTGGCAAAAAGGTCCTTCCACAGCCTGGCCATGCACATTCAACCGGTATTCGTCGACGAACTTCCAGTATCGACGTCGGCACCGGTGGCAGTCTCTGACGAAGGACCTGATATGCCGGAACCCAGGTGCTAGACCAGTGACAATATGAGGAGTAAGACCGTTGGGGTCATACGAGTCCTCCAGCTCCGTAAAATGGGTGCAGCATTGGTGGGAGTAGGACCCCGTGTCGGGATTCCAAGTATCGATCTCGTTGAAGCTGTGGTGCGTTGTTTCGCACGCGACACAGTGCCAGGCCAAGAAAGTTGCTACGACGTCGGGTCTGGAGCCGTCTCCTCCCGCCCGGAAGTGCTCCATCCTCCCCCAGTAGAAGAAAATATCACGAGCAGGGTGCGGAAATGGGCAGTAATCCGCATCGACTCTTTCGTAGTCGGGGAAGTAAATGTTCACGTCCGCGCCCTCCCAGACGAAGAGCCTCCTCCTGGAGGCGACTGATCTTTCGTTGTTGCGGAATATTTGTGTGAAGACCACCATCTTCTTCTTCTTGAACTTCTTGTTGAAGCTCTTGAGAAGAGAGAGAGAGAGGTGATCAGTGTATGGTACTTGTCTTCTTTTTATAGTACTGGGTTTCACTAGAAAAAGGTTAATATAATTTCTTTTACTCTCTTGGGAAATTTTCTTTTCATTTCAATTACATGTTGGAAGAAACAAAGTAAGTCAAAATTTTAAATGTTTTTTTTACTGTGTTTTTTCATATTATAGCATGTAGACGTTCTCTCTTTTCTGGAGAGGCAACATAGAAAATAGTTTGGAAAAATTACCTCAACAAAGTAAGTTTTGTAGAAACTATGGATGGATTTCTCATTCTCTATTTGGCTAGAGAGAGAAAAAGGAGGTAGAGTAATCATTGCAATCTATTCTATTGTCTTACTCCACTTCTAATTAACTAAAAAAAAAAATTATTTTTCAGAATTATAATTATTATTTTAGACATGTTAAATTATCATGGGGATGTAATTTTGTAATGCGGAAGTGTCATTAAATTTTGATTAATTTTGTTATTTAGATATGTTATAAAAGAAATTCACTTCTTTTTTTCTTTTTTGAAATCACACGCACACACACAATTGGGGGGCTCGAACCTTGCCGGCCCCTCCGGATGTCCGCTCTAATGCCACTAGGCTAGAGAGCTCGGACAAGAAATTCACTTCTTATCTCTACTAGTATATGCCATTTGTATATCATCTAAGCCATTTGTATATTATCCACTAATTAATAAAAATATTAATATTACGTAAAAAAAATTGAAAAAAAATTAAAATTGTTATGAATAACACTGCAGGAAATCAAATCCAACCAACCAGAGAGAATACCTCACATAAACCACATGAGTTAGAAGAGGTTTTATTTAACTTTAGTTAGATAACATTAAGTAGGTAAAATTTATTTAAAAAACTTTAATTTTTTTACTTTTTAATTATATTAGAATATATGTACGCTCTTTAGTAGAGAAATATCCATAACAAATTAAAATTAAAATACAACCAAAACTATAACAAATTATAATTAAAAAAAAACATATATAACAAATCTTAATTCAAATATATTTAAATACTAAAACTATTTTACAATAATATCAGGAAAAAATATATTTTACTTGCAACGCAGGCATGTCAATTACTAGTTTTATTTTAGGCTAAATTTCAACTTGATATCCTCAACTATCCATGTTTTGCAACTTGATACCATAAACTTTCAAAATAGTCAACTTAATACCATCAACTATTGAATATTTTTAACTTCATACCCTAAAACCAAAAAAATTCCAAAAATACCCCTGCCCCCTCCATCTCCCCCCCCCCCCTCTCCGACATTCCCCCCTCTCTCCCCGGTGAGGAACGTGCGGGCCGAGCGGGACGGCGCCCCGGAGCAGCAGCGACGGGAGCACAGCAACATCGACGGGCGCAGGCGGACGGGATGCTCGATCGCTGGCCGGCGGCGCGCACGAGGGGCGGCGGCGAGGCGGGAGGAGGGGTGGCCCCCCCCCCCTTCCCTCTCCGGCGTTCCCCCCCCCCCCCCCCTTCTCTCTCCCCGGCGAGGAACGTGGGGGCCGAGCGGGGCGGCGGGCCGGAGCAGCAGCGGCGGGTGCTAGCGGGCGGGATGCTCGATCGTTGGCCAGCGGAGCGCACGAAGGACGGCGGCGAGGCGGAGGGCCGGGGAGGGGGTGTTATCGGCAGGAGGGGGGCAGGGGGGGGGGGAGTTTAGGGATAAGGCTGGAAAAGAGAGAGAGAGAGAGGGGGGGACATTTTGTAAAATATATTTTTTCAGGGTATCAAGTTGACTATTTTGAAAGTTTAGAATATCAAGTTACAAAACATGGATAGTTGAGAGTATCAAGTTAAAATTTAGCCTTTATTTTAAAAGAAACTCAGAGAGACTAGGCCTCACCCTTGTTTATCATAAGAAAACAATTAGGATTACACAAACAAAGTAAAGCAGATTATCAAAATGGATAACAATATATATATATATATATATATATATATATATATATAAAAGAATAAGTGCATTTTTTTTTTACTAACAAATAAGCTTGTATAGCATTCATCCTACAGTTAGGCCTCGTTTGGTTCACGGAAAGGAAATGAATTCCCTTGTATTTTTCATGGGAATGGGAAGGTAGGATTCCTGTCACATTTTTTTTCCGTTATTTGGTAAAATAAGAAAACTACCTAGAAAAGGAAAACAAAATATAACAATGTTCCAATAATATCCTTACCTTTTAAAATAAAAAAATATTATAAAAATAATATTAATGGTAAGATAAGCAATGACACATGGTTACTTTTGTCATAACTTTTGTAATAAATGTTGGAAAATGAGGAGGGAAAATCAATCTCATGGGTCTTGAGTGTAACCATATTCCCACCAATTTTTCTCCTTGTCAGGAATTTAATTTCCAAGTTTGCGGCTACCAAACAAAGGAAATGAACAACTTTCTTTTCTTTTCTTGCTTCCTTAAATCCGTGAACCAAACGAGGCCTTAAGGTACATGGAAGGTTTTTATTTTCTTTTTTGGTTGACCAGAAATCGAGAATGAAAGATAATAGATAAAAGACAAACAAACACAAATAATAATAATAATAATAGAATTCTTGCTAATAGAATTTGTATCCATCTTCCCAAATTGATCAATCCATTACAAAATGCCTTCCTCCCGGAGAGAGAAATTTGGTAAAGATAACCCAAATCAAGGGCGCAATCGATCCAGGTTTCAGAATTAAGTTCAACTTGCAAAGACCTGGACTCTTCCTCCTCTTAACTTCTGGAAAGTAAATTTTGATGGAGCATTGATGAATTCATGACCGGGGCTGCAGCCCTCCGAGATGAAGAAGGTCGATTCAAGGGTGTAATCTCTTCTAGACAGGGAGCCATTCTTTTTAGAAGATTGACACTCTACTAAGTATGCCAAAAAAATATAGATGAAGTATATGTGGACTTTTTTTTTGCATATTTATGAGGGTTCTTTGTGCTACTAGAGCGATATTAGACTATCACAAGGATCTTCCCAAATTAAACTCAACATCCGTATTTGTATCCGCCACACATATCTGACACTGATATTTAATTTCCTCAACATCAATTCATCCATATTAGGACTCTTTAATCGTAAGTTAGATGGTACTCCACGATGATTTTTCTTTTTCGTGGTTGGAGAAGTAATCGTTCACGTCGACACCTTGCCAGTTGAAGAGTTTGTTCATGGAAGGTTCATGGATCATCACATTGACAGTAGAATATTTGCAGATCACCATCTTCTTCTTCTTCTTTTCTTCTTTTTCTTGATCTTCTTGTTGGACTTCTTAGTTGAGAAAGAGAGAGAGAGAGAGAGAGAGAGAGAGAGTGTGAGTGAATCTACGGTGATCTTATTCTACAGTAAGAGTAGTTTGGAAATTTGAATCATCATAAAAAAGATTGAGAAAATTTGAGTGACACTCTACTTTTTTTTACGCTTATTTAAGGTGTACCCCACAAGTTTACATGAATGTATGACACCCCCCACTTTGGATGGTTTCCGTCTAAAACGAACGGTCAAATTTTTTTTTACAAAAATGTCCTTGTCTCCTTTTGTGTGTCCCCCCTCCCCGTCACACGTGGCTGCCCCCCCCCCCCCCCCCCACCCACCCGCCGTGCTCGGCCCCCCTCCACGGCGTCGCCGCCAGGGCCGGCCCTGAGCAATTGGGGGCCCAAGGCCAATTTTTTTAAATTGGCCCCATACATAATGTTAAAAAAAAAAAGTCTAAATAAAACAAAATTTTGTTGGTAGTCAAGATTGGAACCAATGATCTCTTAAATACAAGTCCAACATTGTATCCACTACACCACAATACTTTTTTATTACAAAAATGCATATGATACATACTAGTTCTATTATAGACAGTTCTATGTTGGTGCCCCCTTTCGTCAGGGGGCCCTGGGTCGTCGCCCGGCCTGCCCTGGGCCAAGGCCGCCCCTGGTCGCCGCACTCCCCCCCCCCCCTTCCCCGACCTCGCCGCAATCCCCCTCCCCGGCCATCACCACCAACACCATCACCAACATCACCACCATCATCATTGTCACCACCACCATCCACCATCATCACCCCCCCCCCCTCCCACTCCGCCCCTAGCCCCGACCGCCACCGTCGCCGTCGCCGCAGCAGCAGCAGCAGCGCGCGGCAGCTAGGGCAGCAGCAGCAGCACGCGGCGACGGTGGGGGCTAGGGGGTGGAGCGGGAGGGGGACGGAGCAGGAGGGGGGGGGGAGCGGGAGGGGGGCGGTGATGATGGTGGATGGTGGTGGTGATGATGATGATGGTGATGATGTTGGTGATGGTGGTGGTGGTGATGGTGGGGGGATACGGCGAGGTCGGGGAGGAGGGGGAGTGCGGCGAGGTCGGGGAGGGGGGGGGGGAGTGCGGCGACGTCGTGGAGGGGGGCCGAGCACGGCGGAGGGGAGGTGGACGAATAGTTGACGCGGGGAAGAAGAGAACAGATGGGTATTTTCGTCAAAAAAAAAATGGTCAACGGGGTTGACCGTTCATTTTGGACTGAAACCGTCAAAAGTTGGGGGTGTCATACATTCATGTAAACTTGTGGGGTGCACCTTAAATAAGCATAAAAAAAGTGGAGTGCCACTCAAATTTTCTCAAAAAGATTTGGTAGAAAGCTAGCTTAGTCTCTTTTATATATACTAGCAAGGTATAGGTACCATGTTTGCACATTTTAAACTACTTGAAAAGAGCAAACAATAGTTTTATTTTCTATACTTAATTACCTAACTACCCATGTTAAATTTAATAAACAATTTTAATTAGTAAATATATGTAATAATATTTTGGAAATAATAATAATGTGAAGTCTCAATTTATTATTATTATTATTATTATTATTATTATTATTATTATTATTATTATTATTATAGTAAATAAACACGTACGTTGTAAGAATTTATACTACTTAAAAACTGCAACATTTATTTTTTTATGCACATTTACCTAATAATCCATGTTAACTTAAATGAATAATTTTAATTAGTAAACATAGTCAAGGATATTTTTGGAACGAATTTTATATGGTGAAGCCTAAAAGCTTTTCTATTATATCTACAGAAAATTTAAATTGCATATGATTATACTTTGATGTAAAAGAACAAATTTTACTAAAATTATGACAAGAGCATGAAAACGTTATGCCCTTCATAAGGACGTTTTAACGATTTGTTAGAAAAATATCCTTTTGAAGGACGTTTTATTTCTAAAAATTGATATTAAATATACAAATCGTTATTAGAAATTAAATTTCCTTTAATAAAAACGCCCTTGTGTAGAGGGTTTAAAATCAAGCTTCTGACATCCAGAAGCATTCATGTTGTTTGCAACATAAACCATATATTAGAGCATCTCCAACCCTATTGTGAATTTAGAAAAAATGGTTGCCACATAGGAGTACCAAACTTTCATTCCAAAAATTCTTTTCCAATGCAAATGTAGAATAAAACATGAAGTTGACATGACAATGACATAGCAAGGACAATGTGAAGTTGGTTGTCTAGATCTAGACAATGCACTTCACAATGACTTTGTCTCCACATCATCAATTATGAATAGAAATATTTATAAAAAAGTTGAAGAAGTGGAGGAGTTGCCTTGGAAGTTGAAAAAAATACTTTTTATTGTCTCCTCAATACTTTTGCATTGGAGAGAGTTTTTCTATCTCATTGTCTTTTGAGATATAGTTTTGCCACATAAACAAGACATTGTCTTGTGGCTCATGCTACATAGGAGCCACCTAAGACTCACAACACTTAACAAGACAATAGGGTTGGAGATGCTCTTAATCCACTGTTCACCTACTACACAAATACCAAGGCTTCTCCCTTCTTAGGAAAGTTTATGGAGAGAGACAGAGAGAGAGAGAGAGAGAGAGAAGGGGATGTAGGGGTTTGGGGAGGGAAGAGTGCATGTGTAGATTTTTTTTTTTTGGGATACCCGACGTAATGTATGGAAGTTTGTACACATAATATAACATGTCATTTGGGTTCACTATCCATAATTTTCATACACACATGCACACCTTCTCCACAGTTCAATTTTAAGACTGTCCGTCTAGCCAAGGAGGTTAACGAGAGCTCTATCGATCATAGTAAGAGTAGTTTGGGAATTTGAATCACCAGAAAAAGGGTTTGGCAGAAAACTAGCTTATTCTCTTTTATATATACTTGTAATGTATACGTATGTATGGCATTTGCACATATTTTAAACTACTTGAAAAGAGCAAACAATATATTTTTTCTATAATTTATTACCTAACTATCCATGTTAAATTTAATAAACAATTTTAAGTAGTAAACATATGCATGAATATTTTTGGAAAAAAAAATGATGAATTCTCAATTTTCCTTATTATATATACTAGTTTATATGCATATGCTTTGTACGCAAATTTATTCTACTTAAAAAGAGCAACATTTATTTTTTATACGTAATTACCTAACTATCCATGTTAAATTAAATGAATATTTTTAATTAGCAAACATGTGCAAGGGTATTTTGGAACAAAAACTTTTACGTTGAAGCCTAAAAGTTTTTCTATTATATATTGTTATCAGAAATATTTCCAACTCTATATTCAGACTCTGAAATCAAAATATAAATATAAATAAATAAATGATACCGAGGCTTGAACTTGGTTCAATGTCCTTAAGACAATATTCGTCCCGCACTGATGCTTAGGGTTTAATGGTGATTAGTCTCCCAGGATACAACGGTTGTTTCCTTCGGTAGCAGCACTTCACACCGTAGGAATTCGTCGAAGCAACGTTGGTTGTCTCTCTCTCTCTCTCTCTTAGACTAACCACTACCAAAATAAGTGGTTTTAGCGACGCCCAAAAACGTCGGAAAAACAACAAAATCCGTTGCTAATATGTATCACCGACGTATTTACCGACGTTTAGGTTTTGTCGCCGTTTCCTTAGTCGCTGATTACAAAAACGTCGCTGAACGTCGCAATTACCGACATTCAGCGACGTAACAGTACGTCGGTGAGTTATCGACGTTTATCGTCGTTCCGTCGGTATATTAGCGACGTATATGTAGTCGCTACACGTCGGTAAAGACCTGGAATAGTTACCGACGTCTGCCGTCGTTTCGTCGGTAATATAGCGACGTGAACGTTGTCGCTAGACGTCGGTAAAGGTCCTGTACATTTTTGCAGCTAGTGTCGGTAAACGTCGATAAATACGTCGGAGAGCTGTACTTTTTTGCAGTTAGTCGTCGGTAAATGTCGGTAAAACGTCGGAAAAATATATTATTTGCAGCTTGTCGTCGGTAAACGTCGGAAAAAGACGTCGCTAAACGTCAGTAAGCGTCGCTAAACGTCGCTAAAGTTGTAAAAAAAATAAAAAAAAATAAAACACAGATTCTATATTACCACTCACAATTCTATAAAACACATATAGGTACACATTCAAATCCCCACTCACAATTCCAAATCACAGCGCATTCAAACCCCCACTCACAATTCCAAATCACAGATAGCTTTAATCTAAGTTAATTAACATCCAATCCAAACACAATTAACATTTATCGACGAAGGAATTAACATCCAATCCAAACAAGTCACAAGTCAATTCGATACAAACACAACTAACATCCAATACAAACATCCAATCATAAGTCACAAACATAAGATGATACAAACACAAACAAAAGTCCTAACTAGGACTACTAGTGATCTGGTGCAGGAGGGGCACCGCCGCGACGAAGGCGTAAAAACTCCTCATACTCCGCAAGTGAAATCGATACAGATGGAGCGCCAGGGTGTGACGTCGGTGGAGTCGGTGTCGAAGAAGAAGGCGGTGGAGGCGGCGGAGTCGACGACGATGAAGGCGCACCCAGAGTACCAGCATGCTCCAACGCTGTAAGTCGCTGGTTGTATGAATCCATGATAGATAACATTCTACCACTGCTCTGGACCATCGAATCCTGCGCCAATCTCACCGTCTCGGCCATGGTCACCTGTCCTGTCTGCAACTCCGTCACCGTGCGCTCTAACCCTCCAACGGCGCGCTCTGTCCTCTCAGTCGTCTCCCTGAGGTCTATAATGCCGCGGTCGAGCGCATCCAATCGTGCTAGCAGCGCAGGATCGTCCGTAGGATGCTGAGACTGCTGCTCGATCCATCGTAGCAGGTCGTCACGGAGAGACTCCATCATCTGGTGGACTCGGGCAGACTCCTGGGACGGCTGTGGACCATGCACACTAGCAGGAGATGTCTTAGAGGACTGGGTCGCAACTAGGGCGCCATAGGATCCCGTACCGTAGTACGTACCCCTACGGAGGCCACCAGCGGCGGTCATCCACAGCTCGTCCGCCGACGGAGCTTGAGTGGGCTGCGAGGAAGTACCGGCCTCTCCTGCATCAGGTGCACTAGCAGCCGCCCGTTCCCGCAGCCTCGTATACTCGGCCTAGAAAGTATGGATAGTACTCTATGATTTCTAATTTCTAATTAATGTACTTATTTTTACTAACTTCATGAATATTTATTTGCATCATATTTACTAAGTTATATTAAAATGGACACGAAGTATTAAATTAAGATAACGTATTGTAATACTTACATAGGTCTGCTCGGCCCTCTCGTCAATAAGGACTCCGCCCTTCCGATGGGTGGCCAGGAAGACGGTCACCATGTCGGCGTTACCGACCTTCCTTACCTGTAATTAAATATATTATCTTAGTAATAATTTATCGGA
The DNA here is from genome assembly GCA_029216955.1 of Iris pallida. Taxonomy (NCBI): domain Eukaryota; kingdom Viridiplantae; phylum Streptophyta; class Magnoliopsida; order Asparagales; family Iridaceae; genus Iris; species Iris pallida. The sequence goes on along the minus strand of JANAVB010037018.1, from coordinate 2,669,387 downwards.
TTTGCATTAAAATAATATTTCTAAAAGAGAAAGACATACCAGACGACGGAAATGTTCCGTCATCGGAATCGACCCACCGCACCACTTCGAGGCATGTTGCCTAGCCGCCTTAGCCTTCTCCGACTTCTCCTTGTACCTTGGCTCGTTGAATCGAGCCTTCATCTCATTCCACTGATCAGGGGTGATCCAACCTTTGATCGGCTTTCCGGCACGATCACGTTCCTTCTGATCATTAATAGAGTCGCGGATCAGCTTAGCAGCGACGGAAGGAAACATCCCCTCGATCTGCTCGGCCCGGTGCGGCGGATAGTAAAACATATCCTAGAACAGTACGAAACCAAATATTTATCAGTTATATATAATATGCATAAATTAAATGATTCATGTTAAAAACAAATCTATTTTAACCTTGAAGCGCGTAAACCAGAAGTTCTTCCTTTCGTCTGGAGCATCAGAGTAGTTAATCCAGGGACCACCATAATTATGCCTCAGCATATCGCCTAGGCGTCTCTGTACCCCTGGAGGACGATATCTATACATACATATTATATTCATGAAAAAAATTAATTTATGATAAAAACAGAAGAAAAAAAAAATCATAAACCAAAATACCTACTTTGTACCGTCGGCCCAGATCTCCGTCCTCCCCTCCTCCGGAGGTGCGCACGCATCATCTTCATGATGCTGGTCGGCCGTCGGCGCATCCTCCTCGGCCATCTGCTCATCCGTCTCCATCGTCGTATCAACATCAGGAACGCTAGACGGGGGAGCAATCTCAACAGGTCTGGAACTACTCGTCCCAGGAGATATGCCACGTGACGTCGTCCCAACCGGCCCAGCTACTGTCCGATATGGAGGAGTAATCGGCGACGAGGATCCAGAGCCGGTACCAATAGGAGGTACCGAAGGCAAACTCCGTCCCCTAGCAGTACGTGTAGGAAGTACCGGAGGATCCCGACCTCCTCGTGGCCCTCGCAAATGTCCGCGACGACCTGCCATACCTGATAACAGCATATGATAGTACAAGATATAATAGAGACTAGAAATATGACAGTACAACAAATAATAGAGACTAGAAATATGACAGTACAACAAATATTAGAGACTAGAAATATGACAGTACAACAAATAATAGAGAATAGAAATATGACAGTACAACAAAGATAATAACCAAGGTAACATATGATGATACATTCTACAATAAACATCTAAGTCCAGATAATATATTCTAGAAGAAACATCTAAGTCCAGATAAGTATATCTCTCTCAATCATATTCAGAATAATCATCTTGTTCGTCTTCCTCGACCTCATCTTCCTCTTCCTCCTCATCTTCACTTTCGTCTTCACCTTCGTCGGCTTCGTCTTCCTCTTCGGATAATTCTACATCTTCTACATTATGTGTCGTGTAATGCGTAACTTCCGTGGAGTCCACATCGACAATATTGGTTACAGGAGGTAGCTCGTCCTCCTGGTAAGCTTTTTCATCAACATCAAAAGTATCTCTAGCTTTAGTCTTGCATACTGCCCACCAGTCAGACTTCGTTGCTCCCCATCTCGGATAAGCTGTGAAATACACGAGCTGAGCCTGAGTTGCTAGGACAAACGGTTCGTAGCCTTGATATCTACGCTTGTAGTTTATATCCACAAGACCATGCTTGTCAATTTTCCAGCCTTGATTTTCAATCGGATCGAACCATTCACACTTGAACAACACGATCTTTGCAGGTTCTCTGCCATAATTATATGACAACTCCACAATCTCTCGCAAGATGCCAAAGAAATCATTTCCTGGATCGACGTCTTTGTAGTTCGAAGACTTGATACACAAACAACTGTTCTTCGTGGAATCAAGATCCAGGAAGCTGTCTCTGATCGGAGCATTTGTCGACTTGAACCGAAAGCCATTGACACAATAACTTGGCCATGTTTTAACAAAAGTAATTGGTCCCTTGGCAAGAGTTCTAATTAATTCAATCTCGGGTGAAATTAGACGATCGACCTGAATATCAAAGAAGAGATAATAAGTTATTTATTGCGCAGTTGCATTAGAAGAGGCCAGTAAATATTACCGAACTGCTTACATATTCGCTCAACCAAGAAGGAAAATGACATCTCATTTCTTGTTCTAATGCTTCGTCTGTTAGGTAGGGTCTAACCAGCCTCAACTCATCATTATATGTGCTGGAAAACAACGAAGCATTAGAACGATTAGTACAATAATATTAGCTTATACTATTACATTGAGATGACGTAAACTCATCATTCCTTACTTACCCCTCTAGCTTCTCCACTTCATCCTCGTCGCAATTGAGTAATACATACAACTGAGCAGCCCTTAGCTCTTCGTCATTCAAATATCTCTTCTTCATTTTCCCCGAAGGCTTTTCGGACGCATTGAATACTTTCAGTATTCCATCATTAAATTCTTGATATCCGTCGTCGTTTCTCGGAGCCCTCGTTCTATTCGTAGCAACATGAGGTTTGAAATAGGAGGAGCAGAAATTTGTAATCTCCTCGAGAATATAGGCTTCACAAATAGAACCCTCGACCCGAGCCTTATTTTTACCTTTCTTTTTAGGTGATTCAAATGTCGCTCGAACGGGTACATCCATCGATATTCGATGGGTCCACCAACACGTGCCTCGTAGGAAAGATGAATCGGCAAATGCTCCATAGAGTCGAAGAATCCAGGAGGAAACACCCTCTCTAGCTTGCACAGTGTTACCGCAATGTCCTTCTCTTGCTTTTCTAGACGATCAACGAGCAATTTCTTAGAACAAAGGTCCCTGAAGAATATGCTAAGCTCCGTCAATGGATCCCAAACTGCCTGCGGTAAGAATTCCCGAAATGCAATCGGAATTAACCGCTCTATGAATACGTGACAATCATGGCTCTTCATACCTGTCAGTTTGTTCTCCTTGAGGTCGACGCATCTTCTCAAGTTTGAAACATACCCATCTGGAAATTTCAGACCTTGAATCCACCTACAAAGCCTCACTTTATCCTCCTTCTCCAGTGAGAAAATTGCCTTAGGCTGCTTCAACTTCCCATTCCCGTCCTCTATCAAATGCAATACAGGACGTCTACATATTTCTTTCAAGTCCAATCTAGCCTTAGGATTGTCTTTCGTCTTCCCCTTTACGTCCATTACAGTATTAATTATGTTGTCAAACACATTCTTCTCAATATGCATGACATCAAGGTTATGTCTAATCAGATTGGTGCTCCAGTATGGCAGATCCCAGAATATACTCCTCTTCGTCCAGTTATGAGTGCGACCAAATCCGTCACACTTGTAGCCCGTAGCAGGCTGCTCAATAGCACTTGGTAAATCTCTAACCTCCTCCCATATCGTGGCTCCGCACCACCTTGTCGGTGGATCACCCTTCTCCACAACGCCAGCACGAAAAGCATTCTTGTTCCTCCGGTACGGATGATCCTTCGGCAGGAATTGTCGATGACAATCGAAGAAGCACGGTTTGCCTCCGTGTTTCAAACGGAAAGCCTTAGTGTCGTCCATGCAACACGGACATGAAAGACGACCATGCGTGCTCCATCCAGATAACATTCCATAGGCCGGAAAGTCGTTGATGGTCCACATAAGTGCTGCCCGCATCTGGAAATTTTGTTTTCTAGATACATCGTACGTGTTGGAACCTACTTTCCACAGCTGATTCAACTCATCAATCAATGGCTGTAAATAAACATCGATGTTCCTTTTCGGATTGTTCGGACCTGGGATAATAACGGTGAGGAACATATATGGAGTCTTCATGCACATCCAAGGCGGTAGATTATACGGGGTGACGATCACAGGCCAACACGAATACTGGGATCCCGAAAGTCCGAATGGGGTAAAACCGTCAGAGCAGAGACCCAATCTAACATTACGCGAATCAGAAGCAAAATTTGGATACTCTCGATCAAAGTGCTTCCATGCTTCTCCATCAGATGGGTGATCCAACACTCCTTCGATATGTTCCCGCTTATGCCAACTCATGTTTTCTGCAGTTTCCTTCACCATAAACAACCGCTGCAAACGCGGCGTCAACGGCAAGTAGTGCATCGAAGAGGTAGGCTTCCTGGCACCGACAGACTTTCCTCTACCACAGGCCTTGTAGCGATCGACACCACAAAATCTGCAGGCGTCTTCATCCTTGTCGTCTTTGTAGTACAACATGCACCCGTTGCGACAGGCATCGATTTTTTCATATCCCATCCAGAGCGATCTAACCATCCTCTTAGACCGGTAGAAGTCTTTAGGCAACTTCGCACCCTCAGGCAATATTTCTATAAGCAACTCCATAATACGGTTGTAGCAATCTTGCGACATGTTAAAATCGAACTTGATGCTCAACAATCTTGTAACCACCTCCAACGGTGAATGATCCTCACAACCAGGATATAATGGAGTCCTTGCATTCTCCAGCAACTCCATGAACTGTGCAGCATCGGGGTTCGGTGCCTCCTCAGGTGCATCATGATCATCCGGATCGAAACTAGGCCCGGCCGCGTCAAAAACCATGTTCACCAACCCATCGTCGTAAGGAGCGTTGTTGTGGACATCCACATAAGGCTCGTACTCCGATGCTAAAGACACAAGTTCTCCGTGCTCGCTCCACTGATAGTAATTCGGCGTGAAACCCTTCGAGTACAAATGATACGTGACATCCACTTCTGGATGATATTTCAAGTTGCGACATCTCACACACGGCCACTTAATTTTGGTACCGTCCATGTACTGAGGGAACGCCTTGGCAAACTGCAGGAACTGGTGTACACCCTCTATGAATTCATCCCGCACACCGCACATGTCATCAGGATGACGGTTGTACATCCAAGTACGATTCCGCAGATAGTAATTCAGCTCCATAATTCTGTAAGATAGATACATCAAGGTAGTGAATGATATGCAAGTGTCAAAGCTTTTCCGATGGATTGCATTTATCTTTTCATCCATTCATTCATGCATTGCATTTATCTTTTCAGTTTTGCATATCATTACCTACTATTATACATGCATACTTTATATATACATCAAGGTAGTAATACTAGTTGATGTTCTGAAAAGGAGAGTGCGATGTCTAGTAGAGGATTCTTTTTTTTGAGGAGCTGTCATATCATGGAAGTCAATATAAAATAAAAGAAGTATACATGCAATTCTATATGATTTCTAGGCCAATCAAGGTCAAAGTCAACTATTGGTCAACTCGATCAACAATCTAGTAAAACAAGGCTAAACTAGGTCAATAAGACAACATCTTGGGTTACATCGGTCAACTGGATTACATTGGATGTGAAAATCTGTATCGTAAGACAAACTAAACATAATTAGTATATAATCATGTAACTGGTGGATCCGCTAGCTAGTAAGCCGGATGTACTTAATATCAGAGAGTATCAGATTAGTATCAGTATATAGGTTAGGTAGACCGTATCAAACGCATATCGGAATAGTAGGCCGAATAGGAGGCCGAGATAGTCGAATGAGAAGAAGGGAAGAAGGGAGGAGCAGATGGGTCCAGAGCCATGGTGGAGGAGGAGAAGTAACATGAGAGCAGTTTCCGCCGTAACATCTCCTGGCTCTGCTGGCAACTGAAGTCCAGATGCTAGCTACAAAGGACGATCCTTCGTTGAAATCGACTACAACACCCATCAGTTCAAGTTCATTCCTAGATGAGTATATTCCAATGCCATAGAGGAAGGTCAACAAACTGATGGCTTCTATGGCATTGGAATCTACTCATATAGGAATGAACTTGAACTGATGGGTGTTGTAGTCGATTTCAGCGAAGGATCGTCCTTTGTAGCATCTGGACTTCAGTTGCCAGCAGAGCCAGGAGATGTTACGGCGGAAACTGCTCTCATGTTACTTCTCCTCCTCCACCATGGCTCTGGACCCATCTGCTCCTCCCTTCTTCCCTTCTTCTCATTTGACTATCTCGGCCTCCTATTCGGCCTACTATTCCGATACCGATACTTTGAACCTTGATCTTAACCCAAACCTATATACTGATCGATACTAATCCGCTACGCCCGATACTAAGTATATACGGTCGATACCGATAGCGATAGTCCGATACCGATAGCGATAGTCCGATACCGATAGTTCGATCGATACCGATAGTTCGATACCGATAGCGATAGTCCGATACCGATAGCGATAATTTAAAAGTTTATGGATTATGTGTTAATTAGTTCATGTTTTCATTTAGAGGTTATGCTCTAGTTTTCATCAAAGTCAATTCTTTTGTGTTTTGGATATGTTGTGTAGTTGTGATGGATGCTTCATATTTGTGATTCTGACTGACTTTACAGAATCTTTGACAATTGGGATATATTATATTATCTATGAAAGTTTTTATGGAAATGAATGTTATGTCTTGAACAAATGTGGAGAGTTGTGAATCTCCTACATTCTCCTACATTTTATAATTTAAAACCTATGGGTCTTACTATTCTACAAAATGAGCTCCTATATTTGAAATCTAGAATCTAGAAATTGGGATGAGCCTTACTAATGATGCTCTTAGGTAACATATTTAACAGATGAGATTTTCATGTTGCACTTACGCATTTTGTAGCTATAAACTGCTTAAGCAACAACATATTTAGAAGACCACCTATTCATGCAACTATCTCAAACTGACAATTATTTTGAGTAATCTCTTTCATTTCTATCGATACATGCCAAATATACTCTTTACCACATATAAAATAACACTAATACCCCGCTTTTCATCTCACACTAATAACTCACACACACATAATCATATACATACAAATACTAATCTAGTATTTCAAAACTCTCGACTTTGAAGAGTCATTTCTGTGTCAGTGTATACGACTCTCCTTGAAAGCTTTCATATTTGGTAGTAGACTACATTTTAAGTATTCTAGTATTTTTTTACCTTCGAAATAATTACTTAATTGACAATATTGTGTACGAATATTGTGTCGTGTCAGCCTGTCGTATCGTGTCTATGTCAGCACATCAGGAGGAGGGAGATAGGGTTAGGGTTTACCTTCCTTGGTCAGAATTGGGTCGGGGTCGGGGATGGAGCAGCGGCAGAGGGGACTAGTCGGGTCGACGTCGACGAGGAGACTTGACGGTGGAGGAGCGATGGAGGGTCGCCGGACGCCGCGGGAAAAGAGGTCACCGTGGGGAGGGGGTCGCCGCAGGGAGGGGGGTCGCCGTGTGGGGGGGGTGGTCGCCGCGGGGGGGGGGGGGGGGGGGGGGGGGGGGGGGGTGGTCGCCGGAGGAAGGGGACGCAAGAGGGACGAGGACACCAGTGGGCGAGCGGGGTCGCCGAGGTAGGGAACGAGGGAGAGGGGTGTCTCCGGAGGGAGGGGTCGCCGGGGGGAGGGGCTCGCTGGTGGGAGGGGGGTCGCTGGTGGGAGGGGGTCGCCGGAGACGAGAGGGGGAAAGGGAGAAAGATTTGGGGCTCGAGCGGGAGAATAAAATTTTGGGTAAAAAAATGAAATCGATCTGGCCAGCAGAACCCTATATGAAATATTTAGCGACGTCATACGAAGACGTCGGTAAACGTCGCTAATATCAGTGATTTTAGCGACGTTCACCGACATATCCACGACGTACGTTTTTATAATACAAAACTTAGTCGCAATACGTCGTTGAACGTCGCTAATAGTGACGTATTGCGACGTTATAAATTTACGTCGCTAAATTGCTAAAATATAGCGACGTCTTTCATAAACGTCGCTAATTACGTCGCTAATATGACTTATTTTGGTAGTGAACTAATGCAATATGGATGAATTGAATGAATGCTTGAATGCTCCAAACATATTTGTATTTATAGAAATGAAGAGACATGATGGAAAGGGGACACATTTCCAATAAATAGAGTCTTACACCTTTTCCAATGAAAAGATTCGTACACCTTTTCATAGATTCGTTGATAGAAAAAATAATTATATTATTATTATAACAAATATACATTCACATTTTCCAACATATATAAGACTAGTATACATGCACGCGCGTTGCACGTATTTCATACTACTTAAAAAATCTAAACAATAATTATGTAACTTTCTATTACTTAATTTTTACTACTTGAAAAGAGCAAACAATATCTACATAATTTTTTTCTATATGTAATTATCTAACTACCCTTGGTAAATTTAATGAACAATTGTAATTAGTAAATATATATATAAAGGCGGTTTTGGACATGAAAATTTAATTGCGAAGCATAAAACTTTTTTAAATAGTCTAACATGATTATTTATAACTAAATAATTCTACCTATATACTCCACTCGTCATTTCTAGGTGGGAGGTTTTTTTTCTTAGTTGGTTGAATTCAATTCCTAGGAACGATGGTTTTTATAATAAATTTATATTTATATAAATGAGAAGCAAACTAGGGACCCGGCCTTTGAATTTTCACAACTCATCGCAAAGAAGAATTAATTTTCATCTTTGCTTGAGAAACAAATTAACCCTATGACCAAAGACAAATTCCACCTATATTTAAACAACCCTTGTGGCCGAAGATTTTCACATTGTTGATGGTCTCTTGGCCGGTGCAAAATGTAGTTTACTTACATTCAATGTTGACTAGGATCTTAGATGTTTGCACTACCAAAAGATAAATAAAGGATTGGGCTTTCCCTTTCCACACCCTTTCTTTCCTTCAAGAAAATAGAAATAAAATAAAGGATTGCAAAACTATAAATCAGTGCATGCCATCTTTTGTTTGTTCAGTCAATTTTGTACACAGTGAATAGATATAAAGAACTTATATGGCTAAAACTTGCAAACGGCAATGGTTCTGAATACATGAATGAACAAGGAAAACGAAGCTGTTGAATACAGTTCAAAAAGTTCCCAAGAATAGCATTGTCCCAATTAGAGTACCTCTCAAAATCAAACCTAAACACAAGCGTGAATACAATTACATACCAAATCAAGAAATGGGAGCTCACAACCAAAGAAGAACGTACACTACAGTTCAAGAACTTCCCAAGAAACTAACCTCAACCTATTGCATACCAAATCAAGAAATGAAATTGCAATGAAAAAGAACATGCCAAGAGTAGTAATTGATAGATTAGATGCTGTCCATTGACCTGGCGACATGCATGCATGATATAATTGGTCTTCTTGACAATATCCACGTACGCACCATGCATGCATGCAAGAACAAGCTTGGCGCGCGCGGGGCGGGCTACCAAGCTAGAGTCATATAGCCGCATTGAGAAGCTCGGGGTGGCAAAAAGGTCCGGCTACAACCTGGCCATGCAAATCCAAGTGGTACTCGTCGACGAACATCCTGTATCGACGTCGGCACCGGTGGCAGTCTCTGACAACGGATCTGACACGCCGGAACCCGTCAGGAACAGGTGCTAGACAGGTGTGAACATGAGGAGTACGACCATTGGGATCGTACGATTCCTCTGGCTCCCTGTAATGAACGTAGCATTGGTGGGAGTAGGATCCCGTGTCGGGCATCCAGACGTCGATCTCGTTGACACAGTGATGCGTTACTTGGCACGCGACGCAGTGCCAGGCCACGAAGCTTGCTTCGACGTCGGGTGATCTGTAGGGGTCTCCGCCCACCCGGAAGTGTTCCATCCTTCCATGGTAGAATAGAGTATCACGAGCAGGGCGCGGAAGTGGATTGTAATGCGCAATGATTCTTTCGTAGTTGGGGAAGTAATTGTTCACGTCCATGCCATCCCAGACAAAGAGCTGCCTCACGGAGGTGATTCTTTCATAGTTGCGGAATATTTGATAGAAGTACACCATCTTCTTCTTCGTCTTCTTCTTCTTCTTCTTCTTCTTGAACTTCTATGAGGGAGAGAGAGAGAGAGAGAGAGAGAGAGAGGTGATCATGTATGGTACTGGTCTGGTCTTCTTTATATAATACTGGGTTTCGCTAGAAAAAGGGGGTTAGTGTTCTGTTTTTTTTTTTTTTTTGGAAAAGAACTTCATTAGAATTTTAAGAAGAAACAGAGTTCATGTCATAAAGAAGAAACATTCTGTTTCTTAATATACATGTGGGAGATGTCATCTCTCATTATGTGACATATGATATAGCAATTGACATGGTAACTAACCTGTCATATTTTAACCCAAAAAATTAATTACCAATTTTTTATTGTTAATTCTAATGCTAATTTTAATTTAATATTAATATTAATTTTAATGTTAGAATTAATGTTAATGTTAATTAATGTTAATATTAATAATATTATTATTAATATTCAATATTATTATTAATATACATGTTAATTTGATATTAATTTTAATTTTAATTTTAATATTAATTTTAATGTTAATGTTAATTCTAATTCTAATTTAATGTTAACATTAATTTTAATTTTAATGTTAATGTCAATGTTAATATTAATTTTAATTTTAATTTTAATTTTAATTTTAATGTTTAATGTTTAATTTTGACATGTCAGCTATAATGTCATCAAGTATGTTATATGCCATATAATGAAAAATGGTATCACCTAAATTTTTTGGAGCCAAATAGCAAATTTTGGTTTTTTTTTCACTGTTTTTTTTTTTTTTTTTTTTTTTTTTTTGCGTATTATAGCATGTAGACGTTCTCTCTTTCTGGAGGGGCAACATAGAAAATAATAAAGAATTAATATCGGTTTGGAAAATTTCCGTCAACGAAGTAAGTTTTGTAGAGACCAAATGGGGATTTCTCACTCTCTATTTGGAGAGAGAGAGAGAGAGAGTTATCATTGCAATCTATTCTATTGCCTTGCTCCGCTTTTCAATATTTTACTATTCTAAGAAAACATTTGGTTGAAAAATATATTCAGAATCTAATAATTATTTTAGACATATTAAATTATGGGAAAATTTATGAAATGTCCAAAAAACAAAAAAAAATTATGAAAAACCCACCGCACAATAACATTTCATCGCGTGTCCAGAATTAGCAAAAAATATTTAAAGGGGGTTCCGAATGACCTTTTTGCCCTTCCTTCTAATTTATTGAAAACACCCACGAAACTACTCTTAAAAAATATTTTGATACTTCATCTTCTTCCATACGCTGCTCACTTTCGAATCTAGGTTTTATTCTCAAAAATCTTCAAACCTTACTTCAAAAACTCGTCGAAAAATTTCAAAAAGGTCGACAAACGGTAAAATTGTTAAAACGGAGGTCCAAACATCATTTTTTTGCGATTCTAAAATTTCGGAAAGCCGACTAACGGAGAAGCGGTTAATCTCCGGCTCCTCGAAAATACGCTCCTTTTGCGACAAACTGGACCTCGTTTCGACCTCCCAGTCAAAACTTATGTCCCTTCAAAGTTTCAACTGTCCATAAAATACAGGAGAACAATCACTCTCCGTGGTAATATCACAGAGAATGTCATTCTCCATGCTAAAACCACGGAGAATGGCCATTCTCCTTGTTAAATTGACCAAGAATTGGCCATTCTCCGTGTTAAAATGACGGAGAATGGTCATTCTCCTTGTTACATTGACGGAGAATGGCTATTCTCCGTTACTTTGACACGGAGAATGCCATTCTGTCACGACCCGCACCCGGATATACGGGTATGAATACGTGGGCCACGCCCAGCCTACGCCGCAGTATCGACGGTAGAGCGCTGTCAAGTAACCTATACTAACTACAACATCTAAAGATCCATAACTAGAAAATGTACTCATGTCACATCACGAAAACTAAGGAAGCTAAGACGAGAAATAATAACAATATCACTAGAACAACTAGAATCTACTATGATCATATGAGAAAAGAATAAAACAGAGGAAAACAATAACAAAACTAATAACTACCAGACCTAGAACTCCTGAGAGACAACTCACGGTGTAGAATACTGAGAACCACCCCAGCTAGCAATATCATGTAGTCCAATACTGAGGGCACAACTACTCCTAAAATTTTGTCAACATATCCAGTCAGGATGGAACCAGCAAAAATCTCAAATAACAGTTCTAATTAGACGATATTGAAAATGTAGCAGTAAATAGAGAGAATATACAAGAAATTACGAAATGTACATGTGAGTATCATGACAAGGTAAGCTGTAAATCTAGAACTAGAACAAGGCAAGTAAAACTGATCATGACATGTACAAGAATCAAGAATCACCTATCTAGGTGTGTGAGTACTAGCTACAATACGTGGCCGGCTTGGGAACTTGCACAATAGTAACAGACCTGGCTAACCATACGTGGGGTGTATGATCAACACTCACAATGAATAGGTGCACAAGGGGTGCACAATAGCCTTTGACCACATATCTACACTAATACTTCCCATCCCTGACCAGTATAGTGGATCCAACCATGACACATCATGACGCGCGATTCTCTGAGAGGGTAGCTAGCCTTCGCAGGAATCGTGTCTATACAATGTACAAGAAACAAGAAAGGCTTGCACAAGATATACCAAGGAAAGCGAGGAATAACATCTCATGACGGGATCCAGACAAATACCAATCCGTGTGAACTATGTGTCAAGAGAACAAGAATATCTACACTATATACAAGAAACATAGACGATATCATAAAACAGAAATATTATCAGAGAATGTACTCGCCTGTGATATGATGGATAAGTCGACTGAGTCCAAGAACAGTGCCTCGAGGACCTATAGATGGAATACTGTATCAATATAAGGGTTTGGAAGTAAAATCAAGTCATACTAAGTCAAACTAGGTCAAGGCAAGTCAAAGCAAGTCAAACTAGGTCAATCTAAGTCAATGGTTGACTTACAGTTGACTTTTGGTCAACTGCTCAACTCTGGTCAACCCTAGGTCAACTCTAGGTCAAACTTGACTAACGTTGACTAACAGTTGACTTTGGGTCAATTGGTCAACTTCGGTCCAGTTCTAATCAATTTTAGGCTACGGTTGACTTCCGGTTGACTTTTTGTCAAAATAGTCAACTGTGGTCAACCAAGGTCAAAACTAGTCTAACCTAGGTCAATGTTGACTCTACTTCGACGTTCAGTCAAAGCATTCAACCATGGTCAAACAGGGTCAAGGCTAGTCTCTATAAACATCTACAGGGTCAACACATTCAATTTCAGTGGTAGTGAAATCACTGGAATCGATGGATCTCAAAATACCACAAAAGGAGAAAGATTATAATAATAGGGTGAAAACCTACAGATGTTGTCGGATGGTGAAACAACCATTACCAACGTGTCCAGAATGGTCAAAATAATTAGAATAGCCTGCCCATAAGTCCAAGTTGGACACAGGGACAAAAAGTTAATTTCGAGTCAAAACGGTGTCCGTGTCGGACCCACTTTGCACCGAAAAATGTGCCAAAATAAAAGTATACTAAACCTAACAAATTATATGTCCATAAATTCAGAATGACGATACGAACTCAACGGTATATCCAGAATTGGATTCCGTTGACCCGATCTCAAATTGGTCCGTTGACCAGGACATTAAAATTTCGATTTACACGGAAAAACGAGGCGGAGCCAATGTCCTCAAAACTCAGCAAATTATATGTCAATGAGTCCAGAATGACGATATGAACTCAACGGTATGTCCAGAATTGGATTCCGATGAGCCGATCTCTAAATGACACGTTGACCCAGATATTGGTATCCGACTTGCACCGAAATGCGTGTCGGAACCAATGTCCACTAAAATCTAGCAAATTATATGTCAACCAGTCCAGAATGATGATACAAACTCAACGGTATATCCAGAATTGGATTCCGATGAGCCGGCGTCAAAAAGTCCCGTTGACCCGGACTGTGAGGCCCGCTTTGCACCGAAATGCGTGCCAGGGTCCACGTCCTCCAAATCTAACAAACTTTATATGAAAATGTGCCAGAACGACGCCACGAGTCTACTGGTGGTATCAGAAATTGAATTCGGAGTCCTGGGTTCAAAATTAGGATTTTATAACTTGGAAATTACGAATTCGGACGGCCAACTTTGGCGTCGAATTCAACCAATCAAACGTGCTCACAATAAAATGAAACTTGAGGGACAGGAAGAGGGTTATACCAGCTTCGCATAGGAACTAGTAGTACGCCAGACGGAGCTGCGATGGCGGAGATACAAACCGACGAAGTTGGCTCCGTAAAACTGTCCAAAAATAACACAATTTAAACGATCAACTTAGTGGCCGGTTTTGATGTATCAAACGATAAAATTAACGGACGAAAATTGAGGGAAGTGAAGGGGTATATACCGAAATTGAGAAGGAGAAAAAAAATCGCTAATCCAATGGTTAGATTTTTCGAAAAACGTGCGCAAAGTCGCTGCGACGGAACGATTTCTGGACTCAAATTTACGCGCGTCACGACGGAGTTTCGTGCGAATCGCACAAATCGTCTATTGTACGCGTCGAGGAGGAGCTCAGTGGCCACGGGGTGGCTCGTCGGAGGTGCGCCCGGCCGAGGGGGCCACAGGGGACCGCGTGGCTGCCAGCCACGGCGGCGCACGGCGGCGGCGCGGCGCCGGTCGGCCGCGGCTACTGCTGCGCCTAGCTCTGCTGCTGCTGCTGTGCTTTGCTGCACTGCGGCTAGCTGCTGCTGCGGTGGTGGCTGCGCTGCCTCGCACGGCCAGGGCGACGGCGGCACAGCGCAGCGACGGTGGTAGCTGTGGCGACGAGATGGTGGAGGTAATGGTCATGGTGATGGTGGTGGTGAGCTTGATGAAGGAGAAGAGGAGGAGAGTGGAGGTGGTGGTTGTGTAGTTGTGGTGATGGGGAAGATGATGTTGTTAATGGTGGTGATGATAATAAAATGAAGAAGAAGAAAATGAAGAAGAAGGGGGAGGAGTTCGGCTGAAAAAGAAGGGGGAGGAGTTCGGCTGGGTGAGGGGTTGTGTACTTAGGAGAGAGTGAGAGTGAGTTATAGGGGGGTGTGTGTGTGTGTGTGTGTGTGTGTGTGTGTGTGTATTACTAAAAGAGAGAGAAAGAGATATTTAGAGAGAGAGAGAATAGAGATATTAAGAGAGAAAGAGAGAGAGAGTTAAGTCGGCTATAGGGGGGAGGGGGTTGTCCTGATGGTGATGGGTGAGGGGGTATAAGGATTTAAATGTAGAAAGAGAGAGAGTTAGAGAATTTTATATATATATATATATATATATATATATATATATATATATATATATATATATATATATATATATATATATAATAGAGAGAGAGAAAAATAAGATATTTATATAAAATAGGAATATTTTTGAGTAGAGAAAATACAAATGCAATAGTGGGGTGTATGGGTAGTCATGACAGGGGTCACACCCAATTGGGTTGGGTGTTGGGCCAAGTTGGACAAGCTTGGGGCCAAGATTTAATTAAAATAACAAATTTTAAACCAATTAAATTGTGGATGAAATAGGAGCACAAGGGAGATCAAATCGGTGGCACGCAAGTGGCACGTGCATAGTAGACTCAAAACAGGCCAGGGCCATATATTGGGTCGACTGGATTGGACCGATGTCGGGCCCGAAAATTAAATTGGAAATTAAGTCACGAATTTCGGCAGACGATAAATTGGTCTAAATTGACCCGAAAGTTGTGCGAAGCAAATAGAGCACAAGAAAATAAGTTCGAGTGGGACACGATATATCAACGTGAAGATAAACTCGTCTACTACAAACTTCAAGAAGGAAGTTTCCAGAGACTGGCATCCCTGATGCTCTAGAAATCTAAGTCACGATAAAGAGCATTTAATGATCAAAATTAATTAAATCAAAATGAATTATCGAAAAATAATTCATTTAGAAAATTTAAAAATAATTCCGGAAATTCAGGGGGCTTACACATTCTCCGTCATTTTAACACGGAGAATGATCATTCTCCGTCATTTTGATACGGATAATGTCCATCCCCCGTAGTTTTAGCACGGAGAATGGCCATTATCCGTCATTTTAACACGAAGAATGGCCATTCTCCGTGCTAAAACCACGGAGAATGGTCATTCTCCGTGCTAAATTGACCAAGAATAGCCATTCTCCGTGCTAAAATGACGAAGAATGATCATTTAACAAGGAGAATGACAATTCTCCGTCATTTTAACACGGAGAATGGCCATTCTCCGTGTTAAAATGACGAAGAATGGCCATTCTCAGTCATTTTATCACGGAGCCATTCTCCGTCATTTTAACACGGAGAATGGCCATTCCACGTCATTTTGACACGAATAATGGCCATTCTCCATAATTTTGATATGGATAAGGCCATTCTCCGTGATTTTAGCACGAAGAATGGCCTTTCTCTGTCATTTTGACATGGAGAATGGCCATTCTCCATCATTTTGACATGGATAAGGCCATTCTCCGTAGTTTTAGCACGGAGAATGATGGAGAATAGTCGACAGAAACCTAAAACCTTTTTTTTGTGAAAAAAATTTGTCAGGAACAAAAATTCAAGAGTTTTCGTTCTTCTTTCAAAACGATGCTAACTTTTATGGAAAAGAAGAAGAAGATCTTCTCTCCACAATTGACCTAATCGCCGAAAAACTTCAAATCTCTCCACGATGATGATGATGATGATGATGATGATGATGAGCGATGATCGGATTTCGACTGAAGAAAAGCACAGTGAACTACGAACGATCTTTGCGATCTCTCCTGAAGATGAGAGCAATGGAATTCAGATCTCTCATGAAGAAGAAGAAGAAGACGAAAATCGCAATCCCAATCTGAGTTTGTGCAAAGGGTAGTTATGGTATTATAAAGATGTTAATTTTGTAAATATAGAGCATCTAAAGGGAATCTTGGAATATTTAACGTGAAAATATATAATTCTGGACATTCCATAAAACTCATCATGCGGGTGGATTTTTCATATAAACCAACCCCGAAATTGGGTTTCTCAGCAATTTCCAGTTAAATTATCATGAGATGTAATTTTGTGATGTGGACGTGTCCTTAAATTTTGGTTAATTTTGTTATTTATATGTTAAATTTATTTCATTTATTATCTCTCCTAGTGTAAGGAGGTTTGGAAACGACTCAAAAGTGAGTCGCCTAAGCTATTTATAAATCTTCAACTAATTAAAATAAAAAATTAATATTACGTAAAAATTGTTTGAAAAAAAATAAATAAATTTGTTATAAATAACGCCACCGGGAATCAAACACAATCAATCAATTAGGAGAACACCCCCAACATTAACCACATGATTTAGAAGAGATGTTTGGCTATAAGTTACATAATATTATGTAGTTAAACAATTAGTTAAATTCTATTAATTTTTAATTACATTAGAATATATGTACATCCTTTATAAAGAGTAGAGAAATATCCATAACAAATTACAATTAAAATATAATCAAATCTATAATACATTCTAACTACAATATAAACATATATAACAAATCTTATTTCAAATATATTTAAATATTTAAAAAAATTTGCAATAATATCACAAAAAATTATTTTACACGCACGTAAATTTACTGGTTTTATTTTTTTTCTTAAACTCAGAGACTAGGCATCACCCTGGTTTATCATAAGAAAAAAAATTAGGGTTATACAGACAAAATAAACTGGATTGTCAAAATGGATAACAAAATATATGAATATAAGAATAAGTGCATTTTTCTTACTATTAAATTATATATATATATATATATATATATATATATATATATATATATATATATATATATATATATATGACCTCTAGCCTAGTGGTTAAGAGAGATGCATGCGGTCCAAGTGGTCGGGAGTTCGAGCCCAGTGGAGACGAGTTCACCACAAGTAGTCATTCACTACAAGAAAAAGCATATTTTACGGCAACGTCTTACGGCAACATAAAATGTTGCCATATAACATAGTCATAATACGGCAACATTATTATTGCCTTAATACACAAGTTTGTTTATGGCAACAAATAATGTTGCCTATAATTGTCACACTTTATATGGCAATAAGGATGCATGCCATGTTTAATGGAAACGTTTATGGCAACAATAACGCGTGCCATATTTGATCGTAATATATTATGGCAAGCTGGATTTGTGACATAATATATTACAATCAAATGTGGCAATATTTTACATTGCCATAAAATAATTAGTTTATGGAAAAAATGTTGCCCCAAAATATGTAATATATTTTTCCTCCATGAACAAAATAAATATGGCAATATTTTATTTGTTTACTTATGGAAACTTTTTTGTGGTTTAATGAGAATAAAAAAAAATTCGTGTCTATACATAAGACCGGCGGGAACATAAAAAGTTGAAATATTTTTCCTCCTTTATTATTTTGCCAAATCCTAATTCCTATTCTCTCTCAATCTAGGTCTCTCTTTAAACTTTGGTCTCTTTACCCCTTCAACCTAGATCTCTCTTCCCCTTCTTCGACCTAGGTATTTCTTTAACCTCTATTTCTATTTTGTTATTTTTTTTGTTTCTTTCATTTGTGGATTTCTTTTGGGAATGAGAAGTTTTGGATTTAGGGTTCTAAGTGCCTCTAGCAGAAGGTCTCTGCTGCCATCGAGTCCGAGTGATCGACGACTAATCGGTATGGATAATTATTTAAAATCTTGCTTTATTTTGTGTTCTAATTTTTGGTTAATAAATGCGTTTGATCAAATTGTGAAATTTTTCTCCAACTAAATTACTCCGGAACACATGATAAAAATTTTCTCCTTAGCTTTCTACATTACTCATGGACCCTGAACCTTCAAATCTTCTATTATCACTTCTTCTAAAAAGATTTAGAGGAAATAAGATTTGATAAATTTTTTGATAATGAGTTTGTAAATATTTTTCTAAATATTAATTAGGTTTATTTTTGACTTGATTATCATCCTAATAGTTCTACAATATACTATTAAATATTTTACCATATATTCATGAAGATAAAATAAATCTTTTCTTTGGTTAGGATTCGATTCACTAGAATCAGAATATTCTTTTAATTATTTATGGAAGGTTAAGATTTTTTTTACAACCATATATGAAAGGTTGAGAACCATAT
Source organism: Iris pallida (assembly GCA_029216955.1). NCBI lineage: Eukaryota > Viridiplantae > Streptophyta > Magnoliopsida > Asparagales > Iridaceae > Iris > Iris pallida. The sequence continues at coordinate 2,650,445 of JANAVB010037018.1, read as the reverse complement.
ATGCATATAATATTCTTTTAATTATCTATGGAAGATTTTTTTAGACCCATCTTTGGAAGGTTGAGAACCATATATCCATAGAATATTATTTTAATTATCTATGGAAGATTTTTTTTACAGCCACCTGTGGAAGGTTGAGAACCATATATGCATGTAATATTATTTTAATTATCTATGGAAGATTGTTTTAGAACCATCTATGGAAGGTTGAGAAGCATATATGCACATAATATTCTTTTAATTAATCTATGGAAGAATTTTTTTACAACCATCTATGGAAGGTTGAGAACCATATATGCATGCATGAGAATAAACTTGAAAAATATTTATAATGATGAAATTGTATATATTTCACAAACATATTTTTATAAATGTGAGGTTGTCATTGCAAATAGAACAGTTTTAGGCCAATGAATGAGTTTGGTTGTAAATAGATTATTTCCATTACTTTTTATCCTTAAAATAAAATATTTATACAAGTTTCATCTGTTGTAACCATTCATATAAAACAAATGAAACATAGAAATTTGCAGTACCTTAAAATATTTTTTTTATTAACATTTTTTGGTCTATAGGCTAATTTTATTGTTTATCCATACCAGGGTATATAAAGATTGTATAGCTGTGAATTGGCGCACCACAACTGTCAAAGAAACCTTTGCAGACATATTATATATATGGAGGGAACAAAGAGGCAACAAATTTAAGTTTAAGTTGGGGTGTCAAGTACCTATTTGAATTTTGAACCTCATATAAAAGAGGAATTGCGCCTCATAATGTTGGATATGATAAGTATGGATTCCTGGCGTAGTTGGTTTTATGTAATATTAATGATGTAGTACTGAATCTACCATATTTAAATAGAAGTTATTTTTTATTTGAAGTGTACAAATTGAATTATTATCTATATTTAATATTTGGTTAATGATCTACTTAAATTTTGGCAATTGAATTTAGATGATATTTCAATATTGGCATCTATTAATTGTCACATTTTGTCGATCATGGCAATAAATAGTAAAAATTAATTTTTCAAATATGGAATCCGGCAGCTGCCTTACGTTCTCAAATATGACAATAAAGACATGCCTAACGAAGAATTGCCATATAGGATTGCAATATATGGCAATATATAATGCCATATAATACTAGTAGTTTACGACAACAAAATATTGTTATTAAATTAAATACAATATTTTGCAACATAATCTTGCCATTTATGGACTGATGATATATGACAATAATATATTGCCATATATTGTTCAAAATTACGGCAACTAAATATTGCTATTAATAATAATCTTTAAAGGCAACAAAAAGATTTCTTATAAGACAATAATTAATTGCCGTAAATTAGTTCCCTTATACGGCAATAATTGGAAGATGCCGTAAATAAGCAATACTGACACAACCTTTTACGGCACGCTATGGCAACTTCAAATTGTTGCCATATTTGTGTTTTTGTGGCAACAATTTCATTATTAACGGCATTTTAAGGTTGCCGTATAATAGATTATTTCTAGTAGTGATTGCTTCAAAATATATATATATATATATATATATATATATATATATATATATATATATATATATATATATGACCTTATCTAGTATTCACTATTCAGTTAATTTTAAGGTACGTGATATATATATATATATATATATATATATATATATATATATATATATATATATATAGTATTCACTATTCAGTTAATTTTAAGGTACGTGATTTTTTTCCTTCCTTTTTTGGTTTACTAGAAACAAAGAATCAAAAATAATATATAAAAGACGAACAAACAAACACACAAAAATAGCAGTAGTAGTAATAGCTTTGTTGTTTAACTGTGGATGCTGTATATATGTACGTACATCTAATCTTTCCTCACAAATATTTTATATGATTGACTTAGCTAGTAAAATGGTGCTTTCTCTTTCACTGGATATGCAGAATTAGGATTCTTATTATTTTGTTCTCTTGCAACAAGCTATTAGCTCATATAGGTACGTGCTACATGCAGGAATGCCAGGAACATCGATTTTATTGATGCTTTGATATTACATGTTACTAGAATTTTTATCAAGCTTGGCTTCTGTTTCCAAAACTGTAGGAATACCACTGATTTCATAGATCAAACAAAAGTTGTTTACTTTATTATATTGTGCTAGCTTTTTTTTTTTTTTATAGAAGATTGACACTCTACTAAGTATGCCAAAAATATAAAAGATGCTATTTGGTCTATGGTCTTTGCATGCAAATTATGACCGTCGGCCACATGTCAGCATTTGGCCCTCTCAATTTATTTGGATCAGCCGTCAGTTGGTCGGACAATGGGACACTGACACGTAGCGAACGGTCCAAAAATGTTGGCCAAAACCGCGATCCAAATAGGCGCCCCATCCAAAAAATATAGATTAACTATATGTGAACTTTGTTTGCATATTTATGGGGGTTAATTGTGCTACTAGCGATATTCGACTATGTCACCAAAAAACTTTCCGTTATTTGTATCTGTCGCACATATCTACGACGTTTCGTGGTTGGAGAAGTAATCGATCACGTCGACACCTTGCCAGTTGAAGAGTGTTCACGAAAGTTTTATCGATCATCACACTGAAGTTGGAATATTTGCACGACGATCACCATCATCATCTTCTTTTTCTTTTTCTTCTTCTTCTTCTTCTTCTTCTTCTTCTTGAGCTTCTTGTTGGACTTTTTAGTTGAGAGAGAGAGAGAGAGAAAATGTACGATGGTCTTATTCTACACTAAGAATAGTTTGGGAATTTGAATCACCAGGAAAAAGGTTTGGCAGAATACTAACAATTATTCTCATTTATATATATATATATATATATACTAGTAATGTATATGTATGCATATGTTTGCAAATATTTTAATTACTTGAAAAGAGCCAACAACATTTTTAATTTTAATTTTCTATACATTATTACTTTATTATCCATGTTAAATTTAATAAACAAGTTTAACCAGTAAACATATATATGAAATTGAAAAAGAATACGGTAAAATCTCAACTTTTCTTATTATATATACTAGTATATATGCACGTGCGTTGTACGTGCGTTGTCGAATTTATACTACTTAAAAAGAGCAACATTTATTTCTTTTATACTTAATTACCTAACTATCCGTGTTAAATTATATGAATAATTTTAATTAGTAAACATAGACAAGGATATTTTTGGAACAAATTTTTTACGGTGAAGACTATAAAAAAATTTCTATTATATATAAAACTAATATATATGCATGTGTGTTGTAGTATATCATACTACTTGGAAAATATAAATAATAGTTCTTTAACTTTTTATACTTATTTTTTTTGCTACTTGGAAAGAGCAAACAACACTGATCACCTTTTTTTTCCTATACGTAATTATCTAACTAGCCTTGGTAAATTTAATGAATAATTTTAATTAGTAAACATATATAAGGGCACTTTTGGACATGAAAGTTTCTTGGTGAAGCATAAAACTCTGTGTGTGCGCGCGCGCGTGCGCGCACATTGAAGAAAAAAGTACTTTATAAATGAATCAGAAATATTTCATCATACAATCGCTACGTACAGAAAAGCACTAGTCTTATCTACTATTCCTCTAAACACTTGGAGTTGCTCTCATTATTGTTCAGAATGCTATTCATGGACGTTGCCATTCCTTCAAATATTCTCTTATTCCTTTCTCGCCAAACATGCCACAGTGCTGCTAAAGTTTGATCATGGCTCTTCTTTAGACCTTTTGGCCTTTGTTTTTTAGTGCTGCTATCTCCTCAAAGACAGCTTGCAATCCATCTCTCCCCGCAGAGGTAATGCCCAAATGTCCCCTACAAGTTTGCCATATGAGCCCAGCAAATGGACATTGAAAGAATAAGTGATCTCGCGACTCCATTCCTCTCCAACATAGGACACAATGAAAGCTTGGTATCTGGATG
>JANAVB010037018.1:2533993-2643993 GCA_029216955.1 Iris pallida | reverse complement strand
ACGTCGCCGTCGACCAACCCGCGGCCGTCCATCGCCGGAAAACGCGCGACGAACAGCCTACCCGTACGCAGAACTGTCAGCAAGAAGCCGATTTCGCAGCGAGATAACTTCGTGCACGCTCGATCGATTTTCGATCCGTTCCTTCCGGTATGATCATAACCTATACACCTTAAATTCCTTTCAAATAATTCGTGCTGATTCGCATCATGTGCAACGAAAAACGAGTTCCAAAATCGAGAAAAGCTTGATTTATTGGACGTTAGAAACTGTCCCGAAACTCCAACTTTGTGACCGATTTGCGACCAGCGTGTTGCTAGTTTTCAAAATCGATCTGAAAAAAATTGTAGACAACATATAGGAGATCAAAATTCTCCTTGTAGATTTAATTTTTATCCATTATACAAAAAGTTATAGGTTTGTGAAGTTGGAGAAAAAACTGTTTTCAAAAACTGAATTTTTAGAAAATTGTCCTGATACGTCGTCCGTCCCGTCAATCCGGACGACGTGGTCGTGAACCGAAAGCATCGAAAGATGTGTATCGACTTAGCGGACGTGTGGGATTTGACGAAATTCAAATTGGTCGTGTGTGCACGACGAATTTGATGCGTATCCGTCAAAATTCACCATATCGACCTTTTTGTAAATTTGTTAATTACTTTGTGCACGCTCGTCATATCAAGACGAAACTTACGCCAATATGACCGTATCATTTTTCTGGTCCTGTATGCCAAGTTTGGTCCAAATCTGAGAAGGTCAACCGGAACGCTATTTTGGCGGGCCCGTGACCCGTGCGACCAAAATACAGGCAAATAACGATTGAATTATTAGCGACGGACAAATCAGTCGCCTATTAGCGACTGAACGACGACTGATAGGCGACGGCATAGATTATTAAAATATATCATAATATTAGCGACTAACTAGCGACATGGTAGCGACGGATCATGTCCAGCAACGGCAGAATCCGTCGCTACGTTTCAGTAAAAATCGAATCTAGTATAGCGACGTTTATATTTGTCGCCAACTGTTAGCGGCGAATATAAAGGTCGCTAAAAACGTCGATAAATTGTTGACGTGGCAAACAATCTGATGCCACCACATCGTCGCAAAAACGTCACTAATGTGTCGCTAATCGGCGACCACAAGAAAACGTCGCAAATAATGTCGCTATTTAGCGATGTTATTACCGTCGCTAACTAACGTCGTCATAGCGACGTTTTGCGACATTTTCTAGATTAGAGACACGCTTTTTTTTTTGTCGTTTCCAAAACGTCGCTAATTTAAGTTAGCGACGTTTTAGCCGAGATTAGCGATATTTTGGAACGTTGCTAATCTGACAAATTTTTGTAGTGAGAGATGCAGTCCACTGCAGGTGCTGGATGAATAGAACTCCCGGTCTCACTAGCTACCGGTGCCACCTCAGCATTCAGTGTTTCCCTCAAACGACGTGTCGCTGTTCGGGTCATGGGTGCCATTTGGTAATATCGATATTCACAAAGAATATAATTGTAACATAAGCAAGCTAACTAAAGGAACCATCATCTCGTTTGAGTACATTTTCGAAAGCAGATAAAGATGTTATATTCGATTTTTTGCCAAGTGTGAGAACGGATAGCTCAGAACCCAACCCAAAATTCATTCTAGCATACATTAGTGTGAATTATCTATGTTCTGTACATATGGTGCAGTATATGTTTTTATCGAATCTAGTATCTGAAGGATATAACAGAATCAAGATGAACCCACATAATGTAATACTAAGACATTATCTACTACTAAAATATATAGTGATAGGTTGTCGTATCATCATTGCCGAGGGATGAGGGTCGGAGGACAGTCAACTTTATCTATGGCTACATAGTTTCAGCCTCGCCAGTCGAATGGCTGCATGGACTATGTCCTGATCACCATGTCATGCCGTAGATTAATGCAAATGGAGCTGGAGCTGGAACCGAAATACAGAATCCAAAATACAAAATATAGAATCCAATCCCTGGGTTCGCCGAAAATACAAAAACAAAGATTGACACACAGTACTAATTCATATCTGTTTTAAGTGTGAGAACGGATGGCTCAGAACACAACCCAAAATTCATTCTAGCATACATTAGTGTGAATCATCCATGTCGTACCGTAGATTAATGCAAATGGAGCTGGAGCTGGAGCTGGAGCCGAAATACATAATCCAAAATACAAAATACAGAATCCAATCCCTGGGTTCGCCGAAAATACAAAAACAAAGATTGACACACAGTACTAATTCATATCTATTTAAGTGTGAGAATGGATGGCTCAGAACACAACCCAAAATTCATTCTAGCATACATTAGTGTAAATCATATATGTTCTGTACATATGATGTAGTATATGTTCTTATCGAATCTAGTATCTAAAGGATATAACAGAATCAAGATGAACCCACATAATGTAATACTAAGACATCATCTACTACTAAAAGATATAGTGATAGGTTGTCGTATCATCATTGCCGATTGATGAGGGTCAGAGGACAGTCAACTTTATCTACGGCTACATAGTTTCTGTCTCGCCATTCGAATGGCTGCAGGGACTATGTCCTGATCACCATGTTACCAATTAACCAACCAACAAAACTACTTGTTACAAATATCGGCACTATCGGTGCTTTCGAATCGAAGTATCACATTTTTCGGTGTCGAAAAACAAATAATTATTACTAAATTATCAGATTTTTCGGCACTATCGGTGCCCCTGACCAAGCCCCCCCACCCTAGCCCTCCACACTCCCCCCGCACCCCTCCCTCCCCCCCTATACCACCCCTAACCCTAACCCGAACCCTATCCCTAACCCCTCCCCCACCAGCCCCCCCCACCCCCTGCTCCCCTCCCCAACCACCCGCACCCCCTGTCCCTCCCCCACCAACCACCCCTAACCATAACCCGAACCCTAAACCTAACACTCCCATCCCCCCAACCCACTTCCTCCTCCACCCCTAACCCGAACCTTAACCCTCCCCTCCCCCCAGCCTCCCTCACCCCCCCCTGCTCCCCTCCTCCACCAACCACCCCTAACCCTAACCCGAACCCTAACCCTAACCCTAACCCGAACCCTCCCCCCAGCCCCCCCTCTCGCCCCTCCCCAGCATTCTGTGTTTCCCTCAAACGACGTGCCGCTCCTCGGGTCATAGGTGCCATCTGATAAAATCGATATTCACAAAGAATATATTGTAACATAAGCAAGCTAACTAAAGGAACCATCATCCCGTTTGAGTACATTTTCGAAAGCAGATAAAAATGTTATATTCGATTTTTTTGCCAAGTGTGAGAATGGATGGCTCATAACACAATCCAAAATTTATTCTAGCATACATTAGTATGAATCATCTATGTTCTGTACATATGGTGTAGTATATGTTCTTATCGCATCTAGTATCTGAAGGATATAACAGAATCAAGATGAACCTACATAATGTAATACTAAGACATCATCTACTACTAAAAGATATAGTGATAGGTTGTCGTATCATCATTGCCGAGGGATGAGGGTCGGAGGACAGTCAACTTTATCTACGGCTACATAGTTTCTGCCTCGCCAGTCGAATGGCTGCAGGGACTATGTCCTGATCACCATGTCGTACCGTAGATTAATACAAATGAAGCTGGAGCTGGAGCCGAAATACAGAATCCAAAATACAAAATACAGAATCAAATCCTTGGGTTCGTCGAAAATACAAAAACAAAGATTGACACACAGTACTAATTCATATATGTTTTAAGTGTGAGAACGAATGGTTCATAACACAACCCAAAATTCGTTCTAGCATACATTAGTGTGAATCATCTATGTTTTGTACATATGGTGTAGTACATGTTCTTATCGAATCTAGTATCTGAAGGATATAACAGAATCAAGATGAACCCACATAATGTAATACTAAGACATCATCTACTACTAAAAGATATAGTGATAGGTTGTCGTATCATCATTGCCGAGGAATGAGGGTCGGAGGATAGTCAACTTTATCTACGGCTACATAGTTTCTGCCTCGCCATTCGAATGGCTGCAGGGACTGTCCTGATCACCATGTTACCAATTAACTAACCAATAAAACTACTTGTTACAAATATCGGTACTTTCGAATCGGAGTATCACATTTTTCGGTGTCGGAAAACAAATAATTATTACTAAATTATCAGATTTTTCGGTACTATCGGTGCCACTGACCAAGCTAACCCTCCCCTTCCCCCAGCCCCCCCCCCCCCCCCCCTCCTCACCCCCACCCCCCCGAACCCGAACCCTAACCCACCCCTCCCTCCAGCCCCCCTCACCCCCCTGCTCCCCTCCCCCACCAACCACCCCTAACCCTAACCCGAACCCTAACCCTAACCCTCCCCTCCCCCCAGCCACCCCCCCCCCCCCCCCGCCCCTCCCTCCCTCCCACACACCCCCCTAACCCGAACCCTAACCCTCCCCTCCCCCCAGACCCCCCCTCCTCACCCCCAGCCGCCCTCACCCCCCCCTGTCCCCCCCCCAGTCACCCCCCACTTACCCCCCAACCACCCGCATCCCCCTGCCCCTCCCCCCGAGCCACCCGCACCCCTCCCCAACCACCAACAACCAAAATAGAGAGAGAGAGAGAGAGAGGGGGAGTCACATACCGGAGAGGGAGGAGAGTCGTCGGAGAGAGTGGGAGCGCCGGAGAGAGTGAGAGTGTCGGAGGGGGAGAGGAGAGAGAGTGAGAGAGTAAAATGGGGAGAAATGAATCGTTGGGGGGAATTTAATTAGAATTTAGCGACGTTCATCCTAACGTCACTAAATTAGTCGATCGCTATTAACGACGTCATAACGACGTTTTGCGACGACTAGCTCATGTAACTAATATACGTCGTTATCACGTCGCTATTTTCATCGCTAGTAGCGACTGTTAGCGACGTTTCAATTGAACGTCGCTAATGTGCATAATTTAGCTACGTTTCACGAACGTCCCTAATGGAGCAGATTTTAGTAGTGACCAATTAGTTAGGAGGAGCAAATTTGGAGTGGGAGAAAATTATAGAGAGAAGATTTGGTGGAAGAGAAGAATGGAAGAGAAGAAATTTTATAATAGCACTAAGCTTCTTAATTTTTGTTGTATACAAAATGAGGAGAGAGTACCCTATTTTTATAGGGCTCTTGGAAGAGTCTACACACTTATTAAATATAGTATGGAATCACTCTAGACTCTTTTACAATTAATATTAAGATATCTCTAGAACATAGATATTTTTCATGAACATAGATATTTTTTATGAACTTTCTAGGTAAAAAGGTTCCTAGAACATGGACTAAACTTAAAACTAAAATGGGCCTAATGAACAAAGCCTAATGGTAGTGGATTAATTTGTTGGGCTCAAAATATTATCGCAAAATCAAGTTTATTTCCAACTATATATATATATATATATATATATATATATATATATATATATATATATATATATATATATATATATTACAGAAATGCTCCAAAACCAGCTAGCTGGTTTTGTATTATAAAACCAGCCTATATTTTATAGATTGGATTGGAATTTAGTGGTTCAGATTAAAAGGTGTAAACCACACCACCTTTTTAAGTTATTTAATCTCCGCCATGCAATTACAATCCAACGTGTATCACATGGGTTGGTTTTATAATACAAAACCAGTCGATTGGTTTTAGAGCACTCCTTTTATAGAGAAATGCTCCAAAACCAGCTAGCTGGTTTTGTATTATAAAACCAGCCTATATTTTATAGATTGGATTGGAATTTAGTGGTTCAGATTAAAAGGTGTAGACCACACCACCTTTTTAAGTTATTTAATCTCCGCCATGCAATTACAATCCAACGTGTATCACATAGGTTGGTTTTATAATACAAAACCAGTCGATTGGTTTTAGAGCACTCCTTTTATACAGAAATGCTCCAAAACCAGCTAGCTGGTTTTGTATTATAAAACCAGCCTATATTTTATAGATTGGATTGGAATTTAGTGGTTCAGATTAAAAGGTGTAGACCACACCACCTTTTTAAGTTATTTAATCTCCGCCATGCAATTACAATCCGACGTGTATCACATAGGTTGGTTTTATAATACAAAACCAGTCGATTGGTTTTAGAGCACTCCTTTTATACAGAAATGCTCCAAAACCAGCTAGCTGGTTTTGTATTATAAAACCAGCCTATATTTTATAGATTGGATTGGAATTTAGTGGTTCAGATTAAAAGGTGATTTTATCCTGAGCATCCTTTATCTTTTAGAAATTTGGCGGGAAACACCCTTCTTTCTTATTATATACTAGCTGGTGACTTGTGTCTTTCGGCAATCTCTTGACACTTTTATACAAAATTTATTTTATCTAATGAATTATAATAAATAAAAATATCAAAATAAAGTACATTTCAAAATAAATTGACAGAGTATGTTTTTAATAGTTTTGACATGCTTATTTAAACCATTATATATGCTTAGGTGTTTTAATCTTGAACAATATATATATCATTTGTCTTATAAGAATTTAACTATTTTAAATAGTTTTAACATGGTGAAGTATTTTAGTCCTGACCATTCTTTGTTTTTATAGGAATTTGATACAAAATATATTATGAATTTAATATCACTCACTCTTTTTTTTATTTTATACATCTACTATAGAAGGAGACTTCAAAATGGCCCAAAAGTGAGTCGTCTAAGCCGTATGTATATCACGGTCCATTTTACTATAATAACAAAATTATGTAAAAAATTGTTGAAAAAAGTTTAAATTTGTTATATATTTTCAACAGGGAAAATCGAACTCAACCAAACAAGAAAAATACCTACCACCTTAACTACATAAGTTAGAAAAGATATTTAACTATAATTGGATAATAGTTTTCCTATACGTGCAAAGCACGTGTATTTACTTGTATATTATGAAATGCAAGGGATTAATGTAACTTCCTAAGGTCCATGTAAATCATTCCAAGATACGGAATGAGAATTTGGCTCTCTTTTTTACTTGAGAATGTAACACCAAGGACAATTTATTTTTGTTAAGATATAAATGCAAGAGATTTTGAGGTGTAAACATACCACGATATGGAATACAAACCTTGTGGGCAAAGATTCACAGTGCAAAATGGATTCACAATATTGTTGACGGTCTCTTGATGCAAAATGTATTTCTTGCAATTTATGAAACTTACATTCAATGTTGACTAGAATCGATCTTAGACGTTGGCACTACCAAACTAAATAAAGGATTGCAAAACTAAATCAGTGCATGCCATCCCTTTAAGTTTGTTCAGTCAATTTTGTACACAGTGGACAGATCTCAAGAACTTATGGGTAAAATTCTCAAACAGCAGTGGTCTGAATACATGGATGAACAACAAAAACGAAGCTGTTGAATGCAGTTCAAGAAGTTCCCAAGAATAGCATTGTGTCCCAATCAGAGTACCTCTCAAAATCAAACCTAAACACATGAATGAATACAATTACATACTGTAGAAAATAATAGTTGAGTTGATTTTATTGATGGACTACTTCACTACTTATAGGGAGTCTAGCTCCTCTACATACTACATATTCCGATGTGGGACTAAAAGTCCCTTATTGACTCTCAACACTCCCCCTCAAGATGGGCGATAGATATTGATCATCCCCATCTTGTTACATAGCTTCGACAGACTTAATGAACTAAGACCCTTAGTCAGACAGTCTGCAACTTGTTCTTCTGAGCGGACATGGTCAATCTTCAGTATCCCTTGTTCCAGCTTCTCCTTGATGAAGAATCGATCAATCTCGATGTGCTTCGTTCTGTCGTGATGAACGGGATTGTTAGCTATACTTATTGCAGCTTGACTATCGCTCAGAAGACGTAATGGTGCTCCCTTGTCTAGCTTTAACTTTGTCAGCAACGCTTTCACCCACATCAATTCTGACACTCCCAGAGCCATTGCTCTGTATTCTGCTTCAGCTGTCGACCGTGCTACCACAGACTGTTTCTTGCTTCTCCATGAGACCAGATTTCCTCCTACAAAATACAGTATCCCGTGGTAGACCTTCTGTCGTCTATGCAGCTCGCCCAGTCTGTATCACATTATCCCTCAACTTCTATGCGTCAATTCTTCTTGAACCATAGCCCCTTTCCCGGCGTTCCTTTCAGATACCTCAAGATCTGAAATACAGCTTCCATATGACCCTTTCTTGGATCATACATGTAGTGACTCACTACACTCACCGCAAATGAGATATCAGGACGAGTGTGTCCCAGATAAATCAATCTCCCTACAAGTCGTTGATATCTTTCACGATCAACGGGCTCTCCTGCTTCTGCTTCCAACTTGCACTTCTGGTCAATTGGAGTGACCGCTGCTTTGCATCCCAGCATCCCTGTCTCCTTCAGCAGATCTAGTGTGTATTTTCTCTGTGAGAGAACAATTCCTTGTTCGCCTTCACACACCTCGATACCTAGAAAGTACCTCATCGCTCCTAAATCCTTCACTTCAAACTCCTTCGCGAGTTTTGACTTCAGTTTAGTGATCTCGACTTCATCATCACCTGTGATCACTATATCATCCACATATACAGCAAGTATAGTGATGTGGCCTCTTGCATGCTGAAGGAAGACCGTATGATCTGCATTTGTTTGACGGTATCCCATGCCTGTAACAGCCTTTCTGAATCTGTCAAACCAGGCTCGAGGAGAATGCTTTAGCCCGTATAGCGACTTCTTCAGTTTACACACCTTTCCTTGCGACGTCCCTCCGTTTGATTCCGTCGCGTAGCACCCTGGCGGGAGCTCCATGTATACTTCTTCTTGCAGGTCTCCATGAAGAAAGGCATTCTTCACATCCAGCTGGTACAGCTTCCACCCATAGTTCGCTGCAATGGAGACCAGAGTTCTCACGGTGCTCATTTTTGCTACTGGAGCAAACGTCTCATCATAGTCTATGCCATATGACTGTGTGAATCCTTTTGCAACCAACCTCGCCTTGTATCGCTCGACCTTTCCTTCTGGCGTCTCTTTTACTGTGTACACCCATTTGCATCCCACAGCTTTCTTCCCTTTGGGTAATGGAACCAGCTCTCATGTCTTATTTTTCTCCAGTGCCCCAAGTTCTTCCATTATTGCAGCTTTCCACCTTGGATCTTTCTTTGCTTCCTGCCAACACTTGGGCAACGAAGTAGAGTCTAACGATGCAATAAAGGCTCGATAATTCGAAGAAATGTTAGAATAAGACAAGAAGTTGGCAATGTCATGTTTGTAGTCATCAAAACGAGCAGGAGCCTTACCCGCATTGATGCGAGAAGATCTCCTTAAGGGAGCAATAGGTGGTGGAGAGATCATACCATCCGAGTCGGAGAGATCCGCATCAGAATCCGAGTAATTCAGTGCGGGGGCAACATCTTCAGGAGTTGGAGCAGGAGTAGACGAGGGACTTGGTACAGTAGGCACAGGGCACGGCATAGGCACAGTACTGGACTTCTGTTGTCTCCTTCTGTAGACTTGGAGCTCTTTTTTCCTTGTTTGCTGCTCCCCCTGCGTAACATATGTATCGTCTTCTTTATTCTCTGTATCTGAGTCACTGTGCTCTCCCCCTTTCGTCCAGTTTTCTACAACCGGACACGGAACCGATCCGACGACCACATTTGGGCTTATTATCTCCCCCTCACATCGAACACCATCTGTGTTAGGTGTGTCACCAAATGCTGAACCTTCATCCGAACCATAGTATGGTTCGAGTTCTCTGAATGTAACGTCCATGCTGACAAACATCTTCCGCTCGACTGGACTCCAACAGGCATATCCCTTCTGAGTCGCCGTGTAACCGACAAAGACACATTTAACTGCCCGAGGATCCAGTTTGCCAACGCCTGGCCGATTATCCTGGACAAAGCATACACATCCAAAAACTTTTGGTGGAACAGTGTATGTAGTTGCTCCAGTAAGCATCTCCAATGGTGTCTTCCAGTCCAATACCTGAGATGGCATTCTGTTGATGAGATAAGAGGCCGTCAATATAGCCTACCCCCATAAGTGTTTCGGGACATTCATAGCCAGCATCATCGTCCGTGCAACGTCCAGCAAGTATCTGTTCTTTCGTTCCGCCACACCATTTTGAGCCGGAGTATAAGCACATAAAGTTTGATGAAGTATTCCATGAGTGGAAAAATACTCAGCAACCCGCTTATTAGTATACTCCGTCCCATTGTCGGACCGGAAACACTTAATTTTAGCGTCATATTGTGTTTTCACTCGTCGATGAAAGTCCTGAAAGGCCTCAAGGACGTCACTTTTATTCTTCAGAAGGTAGACCCATGTCACGCGGGTATAACAATCAATAAAGGTGACGAACCATCGAAAACCGTTAATTCCGGTCGTAGGACAAGGGCCCCATACGTCCGAATGTATCATGTCAAAAGCAGCTGAACTCCTATTCCCCGTGCTCACATACGAGCTTCTGGTATGTTTTTCCAAAGCACAGGCATTACAAAATAACTTTTCTTTATTAGCCCTTTGATATAAGGATGGATACATTCGACCAATAACTGGAAAAGAGGAATGACCGACACGCTGGTGGTGGAGTAGCAAGTCGGCTTCAACACTGCGACATGAAACTTCTGGTGGTGCGTCTGCTACCAAGGATGCCAATGCGTTGTCCAGTCCAGTCCTGTCTAAATACCACAGCCCCTTATGCCATGTGCCAGTCCCAAGTCGTCGTCCTGTCCCTTTCTCCTGAAAAGTCACCTGAGGAATGTCAAAGGAAACAGTACAGTTAAGATCAAGTATAATGGCACTAATGGATAGAAGATTGACAGGAAAAGACGGAGCATGAAGGACATTGGTTAGAGTGATGGAAGGGGTGCATGCGACAGTGCCTTTATCCATTACAGGGCTGGATGTACCATCAGCGGTCTGAATACTCTCCGGCAATGGTAGGGGAGCATATTCCCGAAACGCACCACGGGACCCCGTGACATGGCGAGATGCCCCAGAGTCCATAATCCATCATGGCTGATGGATAGATGCAAGAGCACGTGCAGAATCATCGTTGCTGGTTTGGGCAAAGCAAGTGATGTGATCACCCGAGGTTGAAGACGCCCCAGGACTATCGGCCGAACCCAGCTTTGTGCCTCGCAACTTCTCAAGGAACTCCCGCTCAAGCGGGGTTATTTCAGCCAGTTAATTCTCTCCCCCTTCTTCCGCCAGATTTGCTTTGTGTCCGCCCCTTCTACCAGCATATCCTCCTCTTCCACCACGTCGGCCTCCACGACCCCGTCCTCGATCATTAGACTGATTGCGCAAGGGTTTTGGACAAAAGCGGATGTAATGTCCGGAGTCACCACAATTGTGGCAAACACCATCCATAGATGGAGGATGATTGAAAGCAGCAAGGGCAGACTTGTCAACTGAGGCTTGCTCCCCCTGGTAGGATCCCTTGTTGGGCATCAACTTCAGTCGAGCTTCTTCCTGTGTCATAACAGCGATAGCTTCTTCCAAGGTCGGAAGCGTGGGTTGGGATAGGAGGATATTCCGTCTCTGCTCAAATACAGGATGTAGTCCCTTCAGGAATTTCATCATACGTTGCCGAAAAATATAAGCCAGGAACGTCTGAAAGTACTTCGCGAATGCCGGTTCGACTTGTGCATCTTCCATCCCAAGAGGATCATAATGATCCAGATCAGACCAGTACTTCTTCAACAGGGCCGCGTACTCAGAGATGGTACGTTCTTCTTGGGCCACCCTATCGAGTTCATCTTGCAGTTGAAAGACTCGCATAGGGTTGCCGGAGCCGGAGTACATATCTTTTAGAGTTTGTCATATATCAGCAGCAGCCTCCATTGCCTCGACATTGCCCGACACCTGGTCGGTTAAAGAGGCAGTCAACCACCCAGCCACGACGTTGTTGACAATCTCCCAAACAGCAAACTCCTTGGCGGAGTGATCAGCTGGCGCCTTGGCTTGGCCAGTGACATAGCCAACCAAGCCACGTCCCTTCAGTGTCCGTATCGCCTGCCGCGACCACTTCAAGTAGTTGGACGTTCCTTCCAACTTCGTCTCCAGCTTCTCCAATTTCCCCATTTTGTAAGGGGACGGATCCACATCAGTATGGATCACACGTAGGGTTACCTCGGTTAATCTTTTTGATAAGATATCATCAACCAAGGCCTTCATCTCGTCGGCCGTCAGTTTGCCACTGATCGAATCCATGGCTTCTTCAACTGTGAACCCGATTCGTCGTCTTCGTCGGCTTCTTGGACGTCGTAGTCGGCAACTTCTCCAACTTCGTCGTCTTCTTCGACGTCACAGACTTTACGAATGTGCTACTAACGTGGCCAGCACCGGCGCGCGCATGTAAAGTGAACACGTCAGGACACCAGAGAAGACATGATCAGTCTCTGTATAGATCCCGATGTGAAGGAGGAATAACAAAATAAATATTTGTTAGTTCCAAACGGCGCAATCTAGGAACAGAGTCGGTGCAAATAAAGAATTTGACATCTCGACTCGTCTTCGAAATACGCCTTTTTTTTAGACGGCTAGGGTTAGGGTTAGGGTTTGGATGGGGCTGCTAGAGCTAGGGTTAGGGTTTCCATTGCAAGAGAGGCTAGGGTTAGGAGGGGGGGCGAAAGGGTGCTGGCGTGTGCTACAGGGGGGCGGGAGGTGCTGCAGGGGGGGCGGGAGTTGCTGGCAGGGGTGCTGGCGGGTGCTACAGGGGGCGGGAGGGGCTGGCAGGGGGGCGGGAGGTGCGGCAGGGGGGCGGGAGGGGCTGGCAGGGGGGCGGTAGGTGCTGCAGGGGCGGGAGGGGCTGGCAGGGGGGCGGTAGGTGCTGCAGGGGCGGGAGGGGCTGGCAGGGGGGCGGGAGGGGCTTTGCAGGGGGGGCGGGAGGTGTTGGAGGGGGGCGGTAGGTGCTGGCAGGGGGGGCGGGAGGTGGGTGCTGGGGTAAGGGGGCTGGGGTAGCCGGTGGGAGGGGGGGAGGGGCAGCGTAGGGTCGACGGCCGGGGGGGAAGAAAAATTTTTGTTTTGTGGAGAGAGAGAGAGAGAGAGAGAGAGAGAGTTATGGCTCTGATACCATGTAGAAAATAATAGTTGAGTTGATTTTATTGATGGACTACTTCACTACTTATAGGGAGTCTAGCTCCTCTACATACTACATATTCCGATGTGGGACTAAAAGTCCCTTATTGACTCTCAACACATACCAAATCAAGAAATGAGAGCTCACAACCAAAGAAGTAGTACGTACTAACAGTTCAAGAACAAAACATACTTGAGACCTCTTGGCTAAAGAGGGGATCCTACCGTCCACTTGTGGCCCTTGTTAGCAATTCGGCAAACGGAAAAAATTCGGAACGGCAAAAGTACGAGTATAAATCGGCACAATATAAGTAAAATACGGTCAAAAATTCGGTCAACGAAAAATATTCGGATCAGATTTAATTCGTGTTTAGTACGTTTCATATGAACTAATTCGGCACTAAAAATTCGGTATATATATAGGGTCCACCCACCTCTACTCCTTCGTAAACAAGAGTTCAATGTGAGAATAAGAAGATGTTGGATGATGGAAAACCGAAAGGTTTTTCTTTGATTGTTGCAAATAACATGTGCAAAGACTCTTGGGTTTCTTTTTTTGGTTACTGTGAGACTTTTTATTCTTTTGTTTTGATAATTTTTAAGAATTGTGCCAGTCTTAATATCTAATAGTAGCAAGAGTCAAGAAAGCTCAGGCTGTTGGATTTCTTGGTCACATTTTTTGGCCCATTTTTTAAAAAATTTGTACGGTACGCGTTTAAAACGCCACATGCTTAAAATTCGCGTACAAATCCAAAATTTTCAAAAGTACGTAAGTATTATACGTTTATGTAAGATACGGAAAAATTCGCGTATAATACGCATTTTATTCGGGTGATTGCTAACAAGGCTCGTGGCTAAAGAGGGGATCCTACTTGAGACCTAAGCCACCATCCACTTGTGGGTTTGGATTATTCTCTTCTTTCCCTTTTTGTAACTGAAAGAACTAAAACTCATATGTTCATTTCTTTTAAGTGCAGCTTCTTCAGTGGACATTGCTGGTTAACAAAGATGAAGGATTGTGCGTCACTTATTGTGTGCAAGTTGAACAATCTCCGGTGGAAAGTTGAAACACATCTGCTGGCCTTTGATGTTGTTACTTGCATGTTACTTACATGAGTGAAGTGTTTAGTGTTTGAACTGTGAGACTGTTTCTTTGAATCTGTGGAGGCTTATAAACCCAAACTACAATCAGTGAAACATCTAACAGTGAGCAGGAGGTTCAGGTCAAGTACAAAAACTTCCGGAGCAAAATTTCAGATATCAGTAAAGATATTTGCCATTGATGAGTTCTGTACTGAAGAACTAATAAATTGACAATGCAACAGTAACAAACAGAGGCTTGATGATTACAAGTGCAAGTGCCACACAAATTCCATGTTAGGCTTTACTTGAACTATACCAGATTACTACATCAATGATCCAGCATCGGCCAGTGTAATGGATGATCATGATATGATGGTACTGCATGGAAAAATTACATTGGAAAAGAAAGTTCAACCTTAATAAGAAGGTTATTGTTTAGTTTAATACATGTTCCTACAAAATGTGTACTCCCAGAAGAGGTTTTCGTGATATCCAACCACCTTAATAGTCCTTCCTCTGTTAAAACTCGTCTTTCAAAACGGAAGAAAGTAGCTTGCATCAAAAGTTAGCAGTCTCTTGTATGACTAGGAGGGAACTCAGGAAACTGCTGGCGCAATGCAGACTGACAATGAACACTGAGAAAGAGCTTAAGATCTGAAGTTGCACTGCAAAAGAATATAGAGGAGAAAAGACGAGAACAGATCTGAAGAGTTAAAATTAATAATGGAGGTCAAATTCTTCTAACCAGATCCTTCCGTGGCAGAAACAAAAATGAACCATCCCACTAAAATTACAGGATAAACTTGCTAACGAAGTGCATGTAACATGTTGGTATCAAATAAGAGAGTGCAGTGTACTCACTGAGCAAACAGAACTGTGTTGCTAAACTACTCGAGTTTTAATATCAGTCCTATCGGGCAGTGGTCACTACCAACAACTTCAGGAAGAATATATGAGTCATGAACTTTATCCGCTATCGACTCCGAGACGAGAAAGTAATCTAATCGCCAACCTGTGACATCAGCAATGAGGTCAAACATTGAAACAAGAAAGGTAATAGAATTCACAAATTCCTAGTGAAATTCAAATAAACAGGTCATAAGGTCAGGTTTTTTTGACTAACCATTGTGGATTAAAATTAGAGTAATGCTAGGGGACAACAAAATCTGACCACATGATGTGGTAGCCTATGTGTCGATCATGTGTGGGACCACCATATTAATGTTATCAACACCCAGGGTGCCACATCACGTGGGCAACAAAATGTTGTCAGATTTTGGTGGCCCTTTCGCATAATTGTTAAAATTATACCAAGCTTGACAGCTGACTACTTTCTTTCCACCATTAATTACTTGTTCACTGTAATTTAGGATTACTATGCCACAAACTACAAAATACTATTACTCGTAACTTATGTACTCAGAGTCTATTGTGTGTTGTTTCATTAACATGAAAAGAACAAATACAGTGGCCATGTCAACTCTATCACCCGACAAAAACCACTGCAGCAATAAATAAACAAATAAGTTTACAAGAGCAAAGTTATTACAGGAACAGGGAAAACACTAAGGATTTTGACACTATAAAGATTTATTCATTGTCAGATGAAAAGTAACCCATAAATTCATCTAAAATTACTGATATTCATACTAATATTGAACAACATAGGTTCCTAATATCACATCACTTGACCATCATATGCAGAGACTTTTAGTGAATTAATTGATCTAAATTAGAAAGCTTAGTCATTGCAAAAAGGAATTATTTTTTGTGATGAATCCAACATTTCAACTAAAATAGGCTGAACTATCTACAGATATATTTCAAATGTTAAAATAAATGTAAGGTAGTGACATAATTTATCTCTATTACAAAATTTTCCTAGATGCCGTGACTGCAAATGTTTCTGCTAGAAAAAAGACTGTCCATTAATTTCAAGATAACACCTCAAAGAGAAACAAGTTAACAAAAAAGATTTGATAAAAGCAACTTTCGAAAAGGATATTTGTGCAGGGAAAGCTTACATTACTATAATCCATGTACTATTTTGATACTGTATGCGGTCATTACTAAACTTGATATGGATACAATGAAGTCCATGTGAAATCTGAGTTACCTTTGTTTGTTTTGCGTCCACCATGCCGATAGCCCCAATAGGTATATCCCACTACACCAGGGTGTTGTTTCCTAAAGGTATCGACAAAACCTCTAGATAGAAAGTTCGTCTCGAACGATTCCCTTTCTTCGATCGTAAATCCAGCACTTCTCTTGTTTCCCTATAAATAAGATTTCACCAAGAGACTACCATCATCAGAATATACAATCATCAATAGAAGTCCGTAACAACTAGCAACCCAAAAGGATGATTTTAAGGTTTCTAAACCAAACAGCGTTTAAGAAAGCACGCATATGCACGGATACTACATGCATGGACACAAATAAATTGTATTGCCAACTGAGGAAGTCAGCAGTAACCTGATCCTGTTATGCTCTGAGAATGACTGGTATAACAAATTAGATTAGCAAACTCAAGTTGATCCTGAATGTTAAGTACCAAGCGGAATGTTGATACAACAGAAGTCCAAAGCAGATATGCGGACTCTTAGAATGGAAGAGCAACCAAAGATTAGTGTTCCAGCATTCCATAAAGACAAGCCCCCATTTTCTAGACAATCGAGAAAAAACAAGGTCGTTGAATAAGGGTCGGTGGAATGGGTGATGCTACAGAAAATCAAGTGCTCTTACGGAGTAACACGTAGAATTATTTCCAAGTGAGATGACATGGAAAGTTCATAACGAACATCCTGAATCTATTGCAGAGAGAATGCACAGTCAAAACACAAGCAACACAATAAGGCCTTTTGAAGAAAAATAAATAAAAGGAAAGACTTGGTAGATTTGGGAGGAAAAGACCCAACATAAATCATCGTATACAGCTGTTCTAAAATATAAAAACATAAGATATGACAATGTGCATCATTTGTGAATTCCTTACCGCAGGATTATAGATGTCGATCTCCTGATGAGCACAGTTCAAATCACCAGTTAAGATTACAGGCTTTGATTTTTCCAGTTCCTAAAAGGATAGCCAAACAACTATTAACACTTTGCTTACAAAAGGTACCCCAGCGAATTGTCTTTTTCTGTGCATAGTGATGAAAAAGCGTCAAGGATTCCATTCGAAGTTCAGCTCTTAAAATATAATCTAAAAGTTGCAATCACTTTCAATAGTGTTATCCACACAATGCTTACTCTGGATAGATCTGTAAGTACAACCTTACAAAAAGCCAATGCCGATATCATAGACACCTTACAGAATGCTAAATAACATGTAATCACCAATTTCTATGATAAAAAAAATTTAAAAAAAAAAACAGCAAGACTAGAAGCTAGAAGTGCCTTGTTCAGGAAAATAACGAACAAATAGATTCACAAAATTCTCAAATGCACACAAAAACACAGGAAAAAGGTCCTGTTATTGCTAGGTTGCTCTTGAGAATTATAATACGTGGGCTTTCAAACAACTAACCTAGGATTTAACATCAAAAAATTCCCAAGGTTCATGACTTACTTCCAACAGGAACTGAATTCATCAATTCCTACAAAAGTATGAGATTACCTAATTCATTGCCTCATTGTTTTCAACTTAACCCTCATAAGAGTAAAACCTATTCTTTACATCCAAAAGAACAAAGTAAACCTGAAGTTCCATAAATCAGGCATAGGATCCGTCGAAACTTCTTCTGAAGAAACCCAAGTTCAAACTTACAAAGA
The DNA here is from genome assembly GCA_029216955.1 of Iris pallida. Taxonomy (NCBI): domain Eukaryota; kingdom Viridiplantae; phylum Streptophyta; class Magnoliopsida; order Asparagales; family Iridaceae; genus Iris; species Iris pallida. The sequence continues at coordinate 2,626,072 of JANAVB010037018.1, read as the reverse complement.
TATAGGATCATGATGGTCTCCGACTCTCCTTTTCCAGAATCCATAGATGATTACGGGCATGAACGTTTATAGCATTTACATATAGAACACATAAATAACATCTCTACTGTATCCAACATTTACTAAATCATGTACTGAACAGTATCATTTCAGAAACTAACTTTCAGTAATTGGAGAATGCCTAAACAAATCATAATGTCAAATGGTGCACCTGAGCAAAACATGTGTGCTTGAGGTGGTGTAGATTTATTCCGATGCTTGTTGTTTCTTCTTAAATCTCTAATACGGTAAAAATATACGAGACTTGTATGAGTTCTATCCCATATATGCCATCCAGACTATGAGCCATTTTCAGTGACAAGTGGAATACCACTGGGTAAGCACTTAATCCAACAAAAATTCTCTGAAAAGTTGTGAAATCATTCATCCTGATGACCTCAATATAGTAAGTAATAGAACAAATGATACTAAACAGACAAACTTCTCCAGCATCAGATAAGAGTATTTACAGCTATGTACAAACATGAATATACGCCAAATGCAATAGTAGATCATATATACCACACTTACTTTCATGTAATTGCTCAGAGATGGATCCCATTCCTGAACTCTGTAAGTCTAACATAAACATACACTAAATTAGATACTTGAAGTTGTTTCATTCTGATAACAAGTATGAATGACCCAAGGACAGAAGGGAAACATAAATCATTACCAATCTTTTCAAACCATCTCCAGAATTAGGCACATATCCACATAATAAGTAGAATTTGTCAAATTCAACGGTTACAAGCCGTCCTTCATCGTCATGGTCTGATATGCCAAGTCCATACTTAACAGAGATTGGTTTTATCTGCTAGGAAAAACTATCAATTGCATCCTAGAACAAGGTAATAACAACTTAAAATAGACCTAATACACCTTCTGCAGTGATGTCAAAAAGTAAACACAGAGAACTTTTATGGTTCATACAAATACTTGCCAACATCAGTATGATCAGAAAAATGTCTAAATAAGACAAGATGGTAGCAACAGAAAAGGGTTATATTATATCACAACACATTAAACGAGCAGGGATAGCAGCCAGAAGAAAATCAATGCCAAGTTCCATTTTAAGAAGACTATTATATGGACTATGGAGAAATCTGGGTGTAAATTATGGCCAAGCTCAAATCACATTATCTCCCAACCAATCCTCATATTTCTAGTTTCTTAGATGTAACTTACAATGCTAATGGTGTCTGTTGCGGGATTTAATGTTGAACAGTGGACAGTCGACTGCCCATCAACTGTCAAGTCAATTAAGTTTCTGATCTGAGCAAGTAACGCATTGCATAGTTCACTGGTTATATATATAACCTAATTGTTTTCCTTATCTTTCTCTTTTCTAGCTTCTGTTAATCTCAAAATTGGCAAGGTATCACATTATCAAGACCTGGTGTTCATTTAGGTCTTGAAATCATCTAAACTTTAAGTCTATTTACATGAATTCCTCTTCCATTCGTCCTGTTTTCTCCAATCTAATTTAAGTTTTGAGAATCCACAGTTTCTCATTCTTTCTTCGAGGATCTAAATTCACGGTATGCTGTGCAGTATGTTCGTGATGTGTTCATGAGTGTTCTCATTCGTTTGTAGTTGCCCGCCTACGATCTTCGAACTTGTCATGCGTACACCCGAGGATGATAAGAAGGTTGTTTGTTGCACATAAGATGTTTGTTTACATTCAGCTGATTTCGTATGGTGTCTACCAGACTTAATGGTACAATTATGCAAGATGAGTATTTTTCGTAGAGACTTTCTTATTAGGAAAGAGAAAGCTCCACACCAATGAAGAACCCTCATGCGTCTACTGATCCGAAATATGAAGATTGTAGATCTGTAGATGCTTAGATCCGAATATGGTTACATAATAGCATGTAGCAGAAAGTTGCAATGTGGTTGCCCACATGGAAACTGGTTTGGACCAAATCAAAAATACTTATTCTGGCACGAGATGAAAATTGTTATGCCTCATTTTCTCACCTTTGTCAATGGGAGTGTTATTCCTTTTACCTCTTTGGCTTTGTGTATCATAGAGATGAATACAATCCCCTATAGCAAATTGTATCATCTTACCTCTTTGTCTACTTTCTTTATTGTCTTAGGGAACTTCAAGGGTGCTCCTTGGTTGCATGATCTTAAAATGCATACTCATAGGGCAGGTATACCAGTCCGCCAACTGACCATCTAGGTATGATGGCACTTTCCTCACATGCTCATATCTATCCAAAGAGGAATTTGGCATCAACATTCAGGGTTGACTCCAGGTCGACAACCAGTCAAAAACTTTGTCAATTCTTTTAGGGAGCCTCCAGGTCGACAACCAGTCAAAAGCTTTGTCAATTCTTTTAGGGAGCTTTCTTATGTTCCATGGTTGATTTTGTTTATATTGGAGAAACCTTGAATGATGATTACGAATTACGATGATGATGCCACAATAGTTGAAATATAGGGAATAAGCCATAAACATATAGAAATTGACTTTGTTCTGGGAAAAGGATTAGCATACCCGTGATATAATAGCAGTGCCAGAATAACCAAGCTTTGAAACACTGCATGTCCAGAAGCTATTATCATAACCCTCTATCAGACACTCCTTAATCTCTTCTACATCCTTCTCCTGTTCCCGAGTTTATGACAGATCATGATGAGATTAAAAAAATAGTCACAAGGAGCAAAACTAAAATACCCTTTTGTCTCAAAACAGGAGCAAAGCTCAAGATTCTCTATAACTTCTACATGCAAAAAGAAAGATATAGATATACCTAAGAAAATAGAAGAGGTAATTACCTGAATTTTTGTCTCTTGCAAACATAGTACATCAAAATCCTCCTTTTGTGCTAATTGAAGGGCGGAGAAACTCTCCAGCTTGAGTAAAGCCCTCAAGCCATTGACGTTCCAAGACATAAGCTTCACAAAATTAGTATCCCTAGTCAATGGTGGTGGCCTCATTTTGTTAGGAATATATGGTATCCATTCTGCCTGAGGTTTCTTGTGCGCAAGAACAGTCCATGGTTCAGGAACTTCCCCAAGAATACCATTCGTCTTCTCCTCTTGTATTATTGAGGAAACCTTTTTGCCTACTCGAGCCCTTTTTTTGCCTACAACCAGAAATTCATGGCATTGCACCATTTGTTATCTTCACCAAACTAATAAACATGATTCATAATTGATACATCAGAAATGAACTTACTGACAACTTCTTCCATGATGCTAGAAAGCTTTTCTTCTTCCACAATAGTTTTAGATTCATCTTCGAGTATTGTGCACACAGTAGTCCCTTGTTTTCTTCTACTTCTGTTCTCCTTCTTTCCAGAAACATCACTCCTAGGATCTTCTGCCTCCACTGCCGAGGGTGTTCCATTGCTTGCTGATACATCTTATATTATTGGAATAAAACTTAATATCTAGCAGATTTGCTTTGAGAGTCAAAACAACAATAGCATAAACAATAATAGACCCATACCAGTTTTAGAAGAGAAACGCTTCAAGCTCAAAATCAGAACCTTTTTACTTCCTCGAGTGGAGATACCCACACTCCTTGAAAATTGTTGATAACCATACAACAACAGGAAAATCAATCAAAACTGTATAAGAAGGGAGTAGTGAAAAATAAATCAAAACTACCTCACCTTGTCATCTCCCTAAGTTCTTTTACTGTCATTGAATCAAGCCTATTTAGGTCACCCCTAATTGCCTCAATACCAGCATAACTTTCCGTTACATCCTCCTATAAGCAAAGAACCATAGTCAAATATCAAATAAAAGCTGTTCAACAACTAACTAGGAGATGATGCCACAATTTTACTTCAATTACACTGCTCTCAGATTGTTCTCTGTTCTGTACAGGATCCTTCAGCATTTTTTCTTTCTGTCTGCTCGATGCTTGAGAGACAGATGAGTGTAATTTGGTAGCACGCATCTCAGAGACCGTTCCTTTCAATCTTGGATATACCAATGCTCTAACTCTGGAGTCTCTCAGTGGAAAAGCACTACTACAATATAGAAGATTAAAATATAGAGTACGTCAGCTATCTCAAAAGGCAAAGAAAATTCCGAAGTCCTTTTCTATCATAATACTTTGAACATAATCAACTATGAAATAAAATACATTGGCAGGAAATATAACATTTTCAAAATAATTGCCTAATGGAAAGAATACTATTTTCTCAGTAGGATTTGGAGTTTTGAATACAGGAGTCCTCATTATATATATCAAACTTAACAAACCAAAACTGAAAGAAAGGGGGAAACAATTAATGCATTCCCATCACAATATGCAACATAAGAAACTGAAGTGAAGGAAAGAAAGTTATGCAAAAGGAGGATGAAAGTCAAGACTTAATCATTTCTACTAGATGACTCGGATGTATACTTTTGGGCAATGTATAAAAGTCCTTTGAGTAGAAATTATAGTATGTGAAACTAAAGAAGATGCTAGTTAAGTTTATAAAATAGTTGAGTATTCCTTAAAGCCTGTCAATTGGTGGTCCTTATTTTCGCCCCCAGCTACTCATACACATAACATGATATGAAACACACTCCAATACAGTAGGACACACCAAAATTGTTATCCTCTTTGTGTCGTTGTGTCCATATTTTGTTGTATCCGTGACCGTGCAGTACTGATAAAATAGAGTAAAAGAGAGGTTCTTTCATCTTGTGCATGGAGTAAATTAAACCCTTTCAAAAATTAATTTATTCTCATTGTCAGACTGAAGCTCGTTTATTCCTCTGTATCGGAAAATAGAGGCCAAGCTGTCAAACTCCTTTATTTTTGTCAATAAAAGTCGCTAAACCACTTTGTTACGTTAAAAAATCAACTTTATTAAAAATAAAATATAAATAATTCTGTCATACACGCAATGCAACACAACAATACCTAAGAGCCATAATTAGTAACAACATTTAGCAAGGTAAGAATGACATATGATAATAGTATAAAAAGAAAGGTTCTGATTACTCTAAGAATGCATCATTTCACACTCCAGTTTCAATTAATCTCATAACTCCAAAATAAACCTAACTCCTTTTTAGCAAACTTTGCTCCCAAACTAGGCCTTAAAGTTTCAAATTGAGCTTCCAATAACCTCATCAATTAACCGCGAATACTTACGCAGCAAAAGAGGACAAATTAGGGTTTATCGCTTGATTTTCTATCGATCGATTGAAAATTACGAAAAAAATTACAGTTGATAAGAGGGTTTGTAGGTATTTACCGATTAAAAGCCAGAGAATGCTATAAAAAAAACAATCTTTGAACAAGTGAGAATGAAAAAATAAACCCTAACCCTAAAATTCGATTAGAGAGAGAGGGAGTACGTTAAGCATAAGGAGGAGGCGCGGAGCACCAGCATTCGCCCAGACGAACACCCCCGGGAAAAAGCAAAACAATGGTGTTCGTGTGACAACGTTTATGATTTTTTTTTTTTTTTTTTTTTTTTTTTAATTATTTCCTAAACGCTCACTTCCCCTGACATGTGGGTCCTATTGTGGTTCTGAGGTGCAAGATGTTCCTATCCTGGCCCACAGGTCAGTTCCTTTTATCGTCATGCGGGTTTTGTGGATGGAGTCAATAAAAGTTCCGTTGTCCGAGCTCTCTAGCCTGGTGGTATTAGAGCGGACACCCGGAGGGGCCGGCAAGGTTCGAGCCCGCCAATTGTGTGTGTGAGTGGAATTTCAAAAAAAAATAAAAGTTTCGTTACACTCAAGGATGTATATCCAAGAAAAAGAAGAAGAAATTTGAGAAAGATCCAAAATATTTCGGAAATTGATCTGGTTCTATCTCTGTTCTTTCCATTTGAAGAAGGAAATAATCCCAATTCCAAAGAATCCATCTTTTTTTAGTTGCATATGATTGATCAATATGTGATATTTTGAATCATCATTTCTCATGAAATCGAAATGATCTCTGGATTGATCGGAATATTTCTTCAATTGGCTAGAATCCACTACTTGAACGAAAATAGATCGTGAAATGATAATGAATATTTGACAATATATTACGTACTTATCCAAGAACTCGAAGGTTGTTGCATCAAATCAAATGATTACGTTTGGATTTGTTGGAGAAACTTACACTTTTTTAGGAAAATTTTAAAGACATTTTATGTTTTACTTAGTACCTTCAATTATTTTCTGATAGTTCAAATTTTTTTAATTTTTATTAAGACAGTTTCAAATTTAGTTTAGACTGTCCACCCCCACCCCAAATCTTTCCAAAATTATTTATTCTAAATTTTTATATTCTCTCTTTAACTTTCCAAACCCCCTTTCTCTCAAACTCTTTAAATTCCAAGCGATGTCTAAAATAGTTAGATGAAATAGTTTAAAAACAAATTTAGGGTTGATATACGAATTTTCTAAAGGCACTTCATACTTTACTTTGAACAGTCAATTACTTAAGGACAGTCCATATTTTTATAATTTTTACTTAGGACAGTTTTAAATTTACTTTGACCTGCCCAATCACCCAAACCTTTCTAAAATCCTTCATTCTAAATTTCTATCATCTCTCTTCAAATTCTCAAACCCCTTTCTCTTCAACTCCTTCAATTCCAAACAATATCTAAAATAGTTAGATAAAATAGTTTTATAACTAATTTAAGGTTGATATAAGAACTTTCGATCGAACCCTAAAAATTAAATTTAGGGTTTCAAAAAAATCGAACAGAGTCAACAGTCGGACTTCAAACCAACATGATTATAGGCAAATGCTACAGTCCTATAGCATATATAGGACCGTAGAATTTTTATACAGTCATATAATATTTGTAGGACTGTAGAAAATCCTACAGTACTTGATTATTTGCAAAAAAAACTTGTTAGTAAAGAGAGGACGAACATGTTAATGAAAAATGTTCAATTTTATGACCAGCAAAGCAGATGCTTTCATTTCCTTCGCAGGGCCAGAGAGGGAAACCTATCCATTAAGTTAGTGACGATACCAAACTCATCTGGCTCTTATGGTCAATGAGGAGAGGTATAATCTCCTTAGCTAGACGAACGGTCTCATGATCGAACTGCAAGAGAGATATGGACAGTGGACCAAAATGGCATGCAAAGCAGGGTGCGCAAAGTCCCGTGTGTTACGCAGGACATCTTAAAAAAAAAAATAGTTAGTGACGATGCCAAAATTACATAATTACCCTCTGTAGCTGACACTGGATCGGATCAGCGACCCGACCCGATGAATAGTTATCGGATCTGAATCTTTTTCGGATCCAAACCCGATTTGCCTCATCGAAAGCCGCAAAAGTGCCCCCTTGTCCATCCCCATCTCTCCTCCTTCCTCTCTCCATCAATGGCGGACGATGCTCCTATTTATGGTATTTATCTCTCTTCCTTCCTTCTAAAATTACGTCTTTCTAGAGAATCTTTATGATCGAATATTGAATGAAAGATCGAAACTCTGTGCTATAAAAAAAACTCCCAATATTTGAAAATTAGGGGTTTGCTACAGAGTCTTTGCTGTTCTTATGATCGAATATTGAACGAAAGATTGAAACTCTGTGCTAAAATAAACCCTATATTTGAAATTTACGGTTTTATATAGAGTCTTTACTGCTCTTATGATCCAATATTGAATGTAAGATTGAAATTGTGTTATAATAAATCCTGTATTTGAAGATCAGGATTTTCTATAGAGTCTTTACTGTTCTTATGATTGATTATCCAATGAAAGATTGGAACTTTGTGCTATAATAAACTATTTTGAAATTTTCAGCTGTTTCCAAGTAATTATAGCTTAATATTGTTGAGTCGACGAGAAATATGGATATTGGGGTTCTTATTAGGATTTTCTCTTTATCAAAGAGCTTCAAGAGTTGCACAGTGAACAATGAAGTAACTTGTTGATCTTACTTTGTCGCAATTTGTTGATGACCTTGTGCAGATTTAAGAAATTCGTTGGAGAAATTGAAAGTCGAGACGATTACTCCTATGTCTTCCGACATCGAGAAAAGTGATTTAAAAGGTAGAAACTAATACTTCTACTGTAATTTTTGGTGTAGTACATTTAACATACATTGCTAAAAGGATTGGGAAGAAGACTTATTAACTGTATTTATTTATTTATTTTCTTTCACCTTTTTATTTATAGTTTAATTCCTTGGTAGCAAAGCGTTGAGATTTATAATTGTATATAAGTCCACGTCAATATGGGTTTGGAAATTGAGCAAAACTAGAACTTGAGATTGCACAACAGGATAATCGACAATGTTTTTTTATGCCCGAGTAGAAACTTGCTGGTGCCCCTTGTTGGAGTGGTACAATATTCTGGTCAGAGCGACTGTAAGTTAATGGCAACATACTGATTTGGTGATTCAAGAATTAGCCATTTTGGTCATGCCGTTTAAGCTTATGTCGCTGAGAAAACCTTCAAATTTCCTAAACCATAGGAGGTTTAGATCTTCAGGTATATCTTAATTTTATAAGGTTAGTCATTTATGACCATCCCTGTCCTGGCTATTAAGCACCAAAAAAAAACCATTTAATTTTTGTTGGACTGGGAGTCGAAGTCAAACTCACACCCACTCCTCCCCTCCTTTACCAGTAATACCAATTGACCACCCCATCGGTGGTTATACCATAACTTAATAGCCCATAAAAACAATATTCACCTTTGAGGTAGAAATGTAAGCCAAAGCAACAAATGAAATCACAAGCCACTCAAGGCTAGTGACATTAATCAATTAAACATGTATGGGTGAAAACTTCTTTTTTGCTTATTTTATATTGCAGACACTCCTTCCATGTTCTCATGAAAAACAGTATAACCATTGTCCAATTTCTCAGATGATTCCCTTGACTTCTGGTGTGAAGATGATGTTACAGATGATGCCTTTGGTGAATCATCTGCATTAAATAGGGAGTGGAACCGAAGACATGAGCAGTTTCATTCAGTATCCTTACAAAAAAAAAGTTGGAAACTTTTGTGTATCGGCCTGTTTTTACATTTTCATGAGAATATCTTGAAACAATGTTTATTGGATTTCTTGACAATTTTTGGGCTGGCTATCGTGAAGGCATTACAGCAGGCAAGGAAGCTTCTGCACAGGATGGTTTTAATGTTGGCTTTAAGCAGTCTGTACATGTTGGTTGCAACTGGGGTCTGGTTAGGGGCATTACCAGGTATATGGTTTATTTTAAGTGATTTCTTTACATACACAAATAATATGAGTTGGATGTTGACATATATTCCATGCATACTAACTTTGTCTTTTTGTTATAATACACTCAATGCAGTGCTTTCGCTAATCTGCCCGACCATCTGAAAGAAAGGTTGGCAGGAAAGCCAGAGAATAAAGATAAACTTCAGAAATTGTGTGGCTCTGTTCAGTCAATTTCCACAACTGATGCGCTCAAAATGTACCACAATAGTATCCAACGTACTGAAGCTACACAAAATCATTCAGAAACAAATTCTCAGACAGAAGATTCCAGCTCCAGTCAATTGGATAGCCTTTATAATGAGCTTATTTCCCTGCTACATAATTCACAAGAAATTAATGTCACTGTGAAGTCAGGCCAAGAGGCCTTGTGATAGCCTTCTTCTGGCAGGCAAATTGTTTTTTATGATTGACCTGCTCATCCATGTGCTATTGTAAGTAAATACTCATGTCATTGCATTATTATGTAAAGATATAATCTGCTTATCTTTCACGCGTGTTGTTTCTATAGTTATTATTTTCACTTGTGTAAATATAAATTTTCTTATCAGCTGTTTATTTATAAAATCTCGCTTTTGTGCAAGTGGCATCTTGACTACGTTCTGAATTATGGATTCTCCCTTGTTTATTCGAGCCACTACTAGCCCTATGGCTATGATAAAGCAATTTTGTATATGATTGATATTTGTTTGATTGATTCTTGCTGCTAAAGAGATGTTCTGTGATAAATTACTGTGAGTTAGTAGATTCCTTTTGAGAAGTGTCTTTGGGCTTAAGGCAGCATCACTATGCCCTGAGCTGTATATGCATCAGTAGATATCAAACTCGACTTAGTTTTCTATTCAGTTCCACTTAATTCAGGCAGTTGCTGGTAGACTTATTTGCTTGGTCTGGTGTACCATTGCTTTAACTCCTAATGCATCAATTTGTTTGATTAGTTGAGTGTGTCTCATCTCTAGTTCTTATTGGCCTTTGATTGTGCATCAATATTTACCCATCCTATTTGAAACACGTGAACATGTTTACTAATCCTATATAGAGTTGATGTCAAGTTGATAGGAAGTTGTGAGAAAGATGGGTCAGTCCTTTTGTGGAACTTGCATTTCTTAGAGTTGAAGTCTATACCATCCCTATCTTATTGTTTCTAATGATGAGGACTTGCATCAAGTGACAGATTATGTAACCTTTTAGTCTTTATATATAACACTTATAGCTCTTCAAAGATTTGTACTGTTTTTGAAGACTGTAAATTTCAGTAATACTCTAATGCTGTGAAACATGTATATTTGACTCATACTTAGAAGAGGATATATTTTCACACTTCGTGTTACTTTTCTATAGTGAGTATAAGCAATTATTTGTGATCTTATTTGCAACACTTTGACAGCTTCTGCTAAGAGGATTGATGACATGCATTTAGACGATCTAGTGATGATTATGATTTAACTCAAATACATATTGTAGTCTTCTCTGGTGTTTGTGTATAAATAAAAACTATACTGTCTTTGAAGTTTATAAAAGATCTAACCAATTGACAGGAACAAGGACAACTAAGATATGCCTTAGTGTGCATAAGGGGCTCTCTAGGCCGAGTTGGCATAGGCCAGAAGCATTATGTCCTGGCTGTTGTTAAGAGGTACTAACAGCATGTTACCCTACCAGACGAGGGAGTGACGTGCAGTTGGACTGTACTTAATTTAACCTTTTTAACAATGAAGGATCTTCTTTCAAATTGATTACTCATAGCCCAATTGCCACATGAAGGAAGCTTCAAGTATGAATGAAGTTCAATTACAATGTACCTTATACTGTACCGATGCTGAAGTGGATTTTATCTGCTGTGTCATATTTCATTCCTTTGTTTTTCCCTTTAGGTTTGACATATATGTTATAATTAGGTTTGATAAACATGGTCACATAATACCTGATTTACATGTTAGTCTACTCAAATATCTTAGTATCCTTTGAGACATATTACAATTCTTTGAAGTTATGACATACTTGTTACAATTACCAGCGAAACTAATACCTTCCCGTAGTAGTCTACTAAAAAGTCCGAGTATCCTTTTGAGACTGATTACTTTGTACCCTACCTGGTATCGGACTAATGGCTTACAACATATTAGCATTTGCTGATAGCCTGATACCCAAAGCATATAGCTGAAATTGAATAGACCTTTACACACTTTTGTTGTTTCCATGGTTTAGTGTTAAGCTTATGGAGTTGTCCCTTACACATTTCAACTTAGGAAAATGTTAAGGTCAAACTATTGAAGGTTTATAGTAGAGCATAACCTAGGTAATTTATTGCTTTCAGTTGATCACAATCTAAATCTCACAATTGAAAAATATGGAAGTCTTTTTATTTTCCATTTTCCCGTCAGCTATAAAAACACAACAGAGATTGGATATTCAGGAAATGTAAAGAATCAGATGAAGCGAACACAAGTAATTATAACTTTGCATGCTGGAAGCCACATGCCATCTCTGGATAACAGGCCATCTCTGGATAACAGAGGAATGCTATATACTTGATGAAATAAATTGCATACACCTATGTTCTTTGCAAAGACAAAGTCGTTATTATTTGAATAGAATGCTAAGATTAGATTAGAAACTTAAAATTATTTGTGACCATTTCTGCTGGATAGGTAGAAGACTACTCGTATATTCCCATCAGCTTTATAAAAGCCAGCAGAGATCTTATACTTAGGAAATCTAAAGAGAGACACAAAGAGAAAACAGAATAACTATAAATTAGTATCCTGGAAGCCGCATGTTATCTCTGCATAACAGAAGCATGCTATATCCTTGATGCAATACACCTTTGTTCCTCACAAAGACGGAGATCCTTATTACTTGAATAGAAATGCCTGGGTAACCATATGAAAAGACCATAGGTTAAAACTATTTGCAACCATATTTGTACATGCAAAAAAAAAAATGGATTTCCTATAAGAGATTCCTTCTTTTTTGACCTGCTCCTTGGGCTAGATTCGTGGACTATCTGCTAATCATGTAGATGGCAAGAATTTGCTGCAACAAAAAAAAATGAAATGGGAAAAATAGTTTGTTGTACATACTTTTATTAGGTAGCATGTAACAGTAGCATCACATCTCTTCTTATGCTAGTTATTCATCAACTGCAAGCTTGCACAGTTCTTGGTTGAGCAAAACCTGATGTAGTATGTTGCAGTGTTTTTTCACACATAGGTAGTGGTATAACGGTTTCAAAAGCTTCAATAAGCAGTTGGACTTTCGTCTTGCAAGCTGGAGCCAATCTTTTGACAGCCTGTTGGAGAGCATAGTCTATCATCCACTCCTCTACAGCTCTTCTTTCGTTCATCATCTGATGCCTGAGATCCACGTTCTCTGCTTCCTGTTCTAATTCCTCTGGGAGGAACTGTGGTGCTCGTGGATTGAACTTTCTCATTCCTTTCATATCATGAGTAGATGTTCTTCCTACAATATGGTATGTCGATTTCTCATATGTTACCTCAGTATCTTCTAGTAAGGGTGTGGATATGCCTCCTTTTGTTTCAGCCGTGTCCTCATGCTGCTCATTTTCCAATCTCTCGTAGTTGTTCTTGGAGCTTTCGTCTGAAGAAACATAGTAGAAGCAATCAAAAAAATGTGTTTCTAGTTTGATGTCATTAGCCTCATCTGTACCCTGTTGTGCCTCAATTAGTCCTTTAGAAGAGTCAGAAAGTTGGAACTGTGACAAGGAACTGAAATCTTCTGCCTTTCCATTGACCTCTTCAAAGTTTTCGCTGATGATATTTGTGTTGTGTGGGTGTTTATCACTTTCAGTAGAACCTTCTTCACTCTCGTGGGAGAGTTCTGCCGCATTTCCATATTTCTCGATTGTAAAATTACCCCATACATCCTCAGGATATGAATCTTCCCCATCAGAATCCATGCCAGAACTTTGAAATGACATTGATGCATTATTTTCACCTTCTTCGAGAGACATCTGTGTTTTGTCTTCCTCTTCCACTTGTTGATCACATTCGACATCCGCAGTGAGCTTACTATTATGATCATCTTCAGAGCATCCAACTGGACATGATTCATATATCCCGCTGTCATCTCCCGTTACTGAAATGGCATTAAGAGTGTCTTCTTTGTTAACTTTCACTCCACTTCTCCCTTCATGTGCTTCAGCACAGATCTCAACAAAGAAGTCATTACCTACTTTCGTTTTGGATTTAGACCTGGTACTAAGCTCCTCCGGACTCTTTCCTGGACCTATTTTTCTGAAAGAAGCCAGCTTCTTTGGTTTCATATTGCTTTGGTTCTTGAGGAGTTGCCTTCTCTCTGATAAAGTCTTGACCCGAGCCATTAGTTCACGCTTATGATCGTGAAAGGTGCAGTATGTGTAACGGCAGACCTCCACTAGCGATGTTTCCTTGGGCACAGACTTTTTGGTACTCTGATCCAAAGCCTGTGTGAAGTTTTTTAGACTCGATCAACAAGTAGCAAGTTGATAATAATCCATCAGTATGCTCTTCTTCATGGAAGGCCTAACTAGTTCCAGAGTTTGTCTTTTTAGACTTCTGGTTTCTAGAGCAGAATTTGTGGAAGGAAGACTTACCTGTAACTGATCCTTCCTCGCGTCAAAACTGCTTGTGGGCTTCATGTAGTTTGGCAGTTCATCTGAAACTTCGGCTGTAGACAATTTTCTTTCTTGAGAAGGCTTCTTGAGTTGCACGTAACTGCATTCTGCATGAACCACTTCACGGTTTTCCCTGTCATAGACCTTGATGGACAACTGTCGCTGTAACCCGATTCGAGGCCCTAGGTTGTTCGGTGATTTGCTTTCAGACATGGAGTTAGAAAGAGGCTGATGGTGTTTTTGGTTTGTTCTTGATTTGAGGAGATTGGATCTCTCTGGGCTAAGGTCTTCCCCAGGGGAGATGGTGCTTGAGGAAGAAAGAGTCAGGTGAGCCAAGAACAATTGTTCCTCCCTTATTTGGAATATTGGATTTTTTTTTTCATGACCCCCATCTTAATATATTTAGTGGACTACTTTATCGCTCTTTTTTTTGTAATAAGTGAGTAGTAGCTGCCGCTTCAGAGTGCGTTTGACGATCAAAAATATTATGACCATCTGTAGTTTCACACTTGGAACAAATTTGATTACATTTTATAGTAGGACAAAGTAGAATTAACCAACCTTTTCTTTGTCTATGCTGATTTGTTGAAGGTATATAGCAAACTTTGGTAAGGCCTATAAATGGCATTATTGATGCAGAAGATGCCATAGCTCTTTACATTAGTTTGGTGGTCTATTTTCTGGAGTTCTGGAACAGCCAAATTAAATTTGGAATTGGTCTTCTCTGTGGCTTATTGTTTTATTTTATAAAATGTATTGAGTACATTGAGAAAGTATTCATTAGAAGCCTTCTTATGTGTTTAATGCTTTGTATAACGATTGGTTGTTGTCCTGCTTGATTGGCACAATAGTTTACATTGGAAGAGTTGTGCTTGGCCATATGTACAACAAATTCACTTTGTTTGTCCATCTCAAACACTGACATATGTCATCTACGTAGCTAATACTTTGTTGATTGACCTTGGAATCATGAAGGAAGAGACCTGTTGCCGGCTATAACATTTACTGAAAGTTCTTAATTCGAATCTTCATTACTTGTTGGATGTTATACCAATTTGTGTTATTGATCATATGTTGGTGTTGTACCAGCTCTACTAATTGCCAAAATGTTCTTACAATGTTATAGAGTAAGTACTTGAGATTTCATGATGAAGGTATTGCTTTGAGCTTAATCTTGTGATCACTAAAATCATCCATATTAACATATGGGGACGAGTTCAGCTTCTAATACAAGTTGTTCTGTAAAACTTGACTTTAGATGCTAAGTTTGAATAGCCACTCCAAGCTCATTGTGTGCTCAAACAGAGCTCAAGTATATTGGTAAGCCTAGCATCAAGTACAGGAACTCAAGATTGCGGAGCCAGAACTAAATTTTCTCCAGAATTCCAAAGAACTAGTGGTGTCACTGTGCTTATTCAAATACTAGACAGTCAGGAACTATCATTATAACTTGAACCAGCGTTCAACGAGCAGGACATTTCTTTTAGAGAATATTGTTTAATTTGTATCAACTCCTATACCTATCAATTTGGAATATTCATTCATATCATGTTTGGAGTACACCGAAATAGATGGCAAGCGGACAACAAGCTGCGCCACCAGCCCTTTTTACACGGATCATGCCTTCTGATTAAGCATAGCTTAACAGAATATTTCTGCCATGTCTAGAGCGCTGATCACGACACGCTTGTCTGTAACTTGATAATCGGAAATTCCGATATGGATTTGAGTAAAAATCACCTGTCGCTCATGGACACCGAATCATCTTCCTCTGCTGTATGGTCACAAGAACTATCAGCACAACAAGAAACCGATCCCTCAGCGCATTTCAATTCGCCTTCACACTCTTCCCCGTGTTCAGAAACTGAACTCGTGTCGTCGCAACTTTCCATCTTCAAATTCTCCACATCTGCTTCTGGAGACGAATCCTGCTGCTGTTCTGAGCCACTGCTGCTCCTCGCGGCCAGATTTAGAACCTCCTTCCTCACTACATTGAACACTATTCCATTACGAATCCTTTCGGGTTGCAGTAGGTCGCCTTCGGAAACCATAATGCTGGTGGAAGCAGTTACTTGGACTCCTCTATCGCCAAACTCACGAGACTCGGAGTCTGTATTCTCTGCACTCCTGCCAGGGGTAGTTACTCTGGAATTGTTATAGTATGAATCCGTTCCGACCATTTGAGATGTTGTCTCAGTGTCATCCTCCCTCGACCAAGTCCGGTTGATCCCTGAGTCGAGCTCAAGATTCTGGACATAGTTGATAAATTTTTGGGCAGAGGCCGTCCTCATAAGAGGCCCACCAGACCTCGTCCAAGAATTAAGGTCAATGCTCTCTGATTCACTATCACTACCATCATGCCAGCTTCTGTGAAATACTCGATCATCCCTATTGGACATTCCTGCTACGTGACCAGTAGTTGGTTGCGTTGAATTTGCATCAACAAGGAAATCTTCTTCAAGGGAGCCTGATGAACTCTCTCTTGCAATGCAGTTCCATGATGGTATCCTCTTGGAAGCATTGAACCTAACGGTGCCAGTCATAGCCTGTCGTCCATGGGAGGAAGAACCGGCAGCAGCTGCCGCTGCTCTCTGCGCACTTCTTCTCAACCGACGCATGTGATTAAGAAGGGCAACGCTCTCGTCCAATGCAAGTTCAATAGCACAGTTAGCCTTTATAGCTGACAATTTTTCCCAAGTGCACCTCCTTCCTTGATGGGTAGCCTTTTGGAGCTCCACATAAGATGGGTTCTGTATGATTTTTGAATACTGAAATCCCATAAAGAGGACCAAAGCAAGAAGGGTTCCAATTTAGTGCAGGAAACAACTGAAAGTAGAATCATAGCTGACAGGAAGAGCTAACAAAAGTATTCACATCTAAGAAAATAATAAGGCTAATTCTAAAGGCACTTCAAGTTTTACTTGGGGCCAGCCCATTTGGCAGTCCTAACATTAAGGAGGACTGCCAACTTCGTTCACAGTCTATCTTAATATTCAAATTCTTTAGGATTGCCAACAAAAATTGGCAGTCCTACTTTATGTTAGGACTGCCAAGAAGTTGGCCCCAAGTAAAATTTAGAGTGCCTTTAGAATTAGCCAAAAAATAAGTGTGGTGGGGTACCTGAGCAAGAGTAGCTGGCATAACTACAGTAACATCACCCTCCCATTCTTGAGCGAACAATTTAGCAATGCCTCCCAGCGGGAAACCAAGCTCTAGAAACTGATTGCAGCGGTGTTTAACCTCCATCTCAACAAGATGCGCAAGCTACGCATAGATAATGACTATATTAGATTTTGCGTGAATGGAAATGAATGTGAAAAAGGCATTTCAAAGGAGATAAAGGTATCTATCATCACTCGCATTATATAAAAAAAGGAGGTTTCAAGTTTATGACTTACTAACCTTGGCAGCAAAGTTGCCTCCATATGATCTTACAAGTTCTTTCATCCTCAATAGTGGGGCTATGTGAGGATTGGCCTGGCTGACTATGAAATGGTTAACATTGAACAATTCCTTCAGCTGAATCATAGGCAGGTCACTCTCCAAACTTCCATCTCTCCAGCGGCGAACTGAGGCTCCCTGTCCCTCCTCCGGGCCCAATGGAAAGGGCGCTTGAAATGGAACAATTTCACCAAACCTATCCTTCGCCATCAGCTCCTGAGCCTCAAAAAGGCCAGGAAATGCACAAGAAGCAGTGACAGCACTCCATATAACAACATGAGGTGACGTCAGATAGTTCAGGCATCGCGGTGGCTCATGCTTCCTTGGAGAACAAACAGTGATGCCAAGAACACGACCAGTCATATCATAAGCCTCTTGGAACGTTAAGTTGCTTGTGAGATTCCTCAGAAGCCTCTGCAACTGCCTAATATCGTGAACTGCCCCTTGCATCATAACCCGCTTAACCACCGCAAAAATCCCACCCATCTGATCAAAGAACTGCAAAGAATCCAAAGAGTCCTCAAAGAAGCTCTCAAGCTCAGGCCATGACCGTGTTGCTACAATAGAACACACAATAGAACCAACACTAGATCCTGCAATTATCCTTGGAAGAAGTTTATTCTCTACTAATGTTTTAACTACACCCACATGGAAAGAGCCCAATGATGCACCGCCACTTAACAGAAGGGCCGTCCTCCCAAAGGCATGCCTGGTCTCATGCATGAAAGCCAGTCTCTCTTCCAAGAGTAACTCCTCAGAATCAAAGTCGCAAACCATTTTCAGTTGGGTTGAAACTTCATCGATGTACTCTTTTATGAGTTTAGGCACCTGCATAGCAACAAAAAATGGGCTCCAAAGTCAATTAAGCATTTAAGTTTTAACTGACTAAAATGTCTCCTTGCCTGGAAAAGTAGGAAAATTCAACTAATTAAAAGCTTATACCAAGTTACCATTTGAGGAATTATTTTATGATATTTATGAGTAACCCTATATAAAATAATAAAGACTAAAGCCTCGAAAGCATGACTTGAAGGACAAAAACCTAGGCATAACCAAAATTACAAAGCTTTCTATTTTTGTTTGTGCATAAACCAAAGAAATTTAATGCACCAATATTTAGATATATTTGGAGTCTGCTTTTCGCCACAGATTGAAGTCGCTGCTAACTGTATTTCTAACTGAATTATAGATCAAAGTGGGGCTGGATGAATTGAACGATATTGTTTAAGAACTTGAGAGGTATTCATGTGTTGTTGTTAGGGTTTTACATGTATGGTCTATCATTTGTAGTTTGTAAGGAGATGGTTGTATGGGGGTTGTAAACTTAGCATTATTCTTTGAAGGATACTCATCTTGTTATCACTTATCAGGGATCAGTGTGGGGTATTAGTTCTAGCAGCACGGGTGTGCACTGTGATTTTTTCCTTTAATTTTCTGCAAACCAAGCATTTGGAGGTATGTACTAGAAAGGTACTAGAGTTTAAATCTAGACAAGTCTATTATAGTGTATATTAGTTACATTCCTACAATTGGAGTGTGATTATGCTCAAGATCAGATGCTTTACAAAGTTGTAAGGATTTTCAATTGACAGAACAAACTGAACCAACATAAGCCTTCAAATCATTTGTACTTCTCGCACTTGGATCCAATTTGAATCTTCCAAGTGATTGGCATCGAAATTCAATGTGAATTTTTGATGGAGGAAGACGCGTTGGGCCAATATGTTGACATGAAAATTTGCCATGGTTACTCTTAGGACATGTTTGGATATGTGAGAGTGCATTGAAAGTGACTTGAAACTGCCGCTTTCATTGCAATTGATCATTGGTGTAGGTGATTTCAGTGTTTGAATATCTCTTGCAATGGACTTACAAGTGGTTGCGATATGACATTTCATTGCAACTGAAAGTGTCACTTTTATACTCCATTGCAAGTGGTCATGCTCTCTACTTTTTTAATTCTCACCTACACTTTCATGTTGTCATCCAAACAAAATGGTTTGAAACTCCCCATTTGCGGGGTACAAAAAACTATGTGTCCAAACATATTTTGAAAAGTAATACATTCACACTTATATTGCAAATGTATTGCATTACAACATGTTAAAAGGGATACTTTCACACTTTCGAGGAGCTACAACATCCATTCACCCCCTTATGGGATTTCGGAGTGATCCATCCAAATTTTCTCCAGTTACAAATCCCCAAGAGAATATATATAACCCTTATTAGGAAATATTTTTGTTGTATACCAACTTCAATATTATTCCACAAATAAGCTGAAATTGCCAACATTTTGTGTAAGGGTTCGACTATTGACACCCCATCTATTTCTAAGTTGACCCCAATTTCTTTTCATAACTTAAGTTGTATTATGAAATGACTGCTTTATCCTTTTCCTATTTCTAATTCTACCCAAACCCAAACAGCCATAGGACCCCACCCCTTCACTAACCCCACCCCTTCAATAACTAATCCAAAAACCTTAGAAGACATTATTTGAAGCTTGAAGAAATTATAATGGAGGGCCAAAGTAATGATAGAAGATCTCCCGTACCCAATGTAAGTCCTACCAATGTTTTTTTTCAAGTATTGATTCGGCTGTTTCGATTTTGAGAAGAAAACAAAATTCGCGGACTGTTCGACCATAACAAGTCGGACAAATCTACACTGTTCGACGAGGGGAGGTCGAACGTTTTTTGAACTGTCCGACCTGTACTGGTCGAACGTTTTTTAAATTGTATTGTTCGGTCTCGAAGAGTCGAACTAACCCACACTGTTCGACCATAACAGGTCGAACAAATCTGTACTGTTCGACCGAAACAGGTCGAACAGTAAGCAAGGTGTTCGACTATCGTGAGTCGAACACTTTGCTGTGTGTCCGACCGACCAGAGTCGAACAGATCCGTAAATTTTGGGGAAAAATTCGATCTGTTCTTTCGTTCTAACCCTAAATGGTCGACAAAACAATGGGGTTCTAACCCTAAATGCTCGACAAAACAATGGGAGAGAATGTAGGGAGAGAGGAGAGTGGGGTGAATGTAGGGAGAGAGGAGAGTGGGGTGAATGTAAAATTTTGTGTATAGAGAGGAATGGGGTGTACTTAGAAATTGGGATGTGGGGGTTGTACACTATGGTTTAAGTCATAAGGGTATTTTTGTCAACATTTGGGGTGTACTTAGTATTTTTATAAGTTAATTTATTTTTAGGTGGGGTGTACTTAGAAATTGGGGTCAACTTAGAAATAGATGGGGTGTCAATAGTCGGACCCTTTGTGTAATCCAATGCATTTGTAGTCCTTAACATCAGAAATAACAATGAAATGGTGAATGGAGACACATTTCGTGACGGAGAGTAAGTACCTGAAGCCTGCCCTTGTGAAGCTGAGGGTTGCACATATGCCCCAAATTCCTCATCAAATCGGCGCGCATACAGAACACGACGTCCCTCAAGGACCCTTCCTCCCTCCTCTGCCTCAACTCCTGGAGCTTGTTCCTCACCAGCTCCTCGTCGTACAAATCCGACTCGCTCGTCCTCGGCATCTCCCTGTCGAGCATCTTGGCGGCGTGGGACCACTCCTCGTAGCTCAGCGCGCTCCGCATCATGTTCCTCCAGAACTTGCGGCGGTACGCCGACTCCGCCCGCGACCTCACGTTGGTGAACCTCCGCAGCAGGAGCGCCACCAGGGTCATCGCGACGAGGATCCCCTGGGTGTTCTTGGGGTGGAACCACGAGACCACCGGCAGAGCGTACTCCCTGAGCCTCCGGAGCGAGATCCGGAGGAGCCGCACGATCTGGTGGCGGAGGTGGGAGACTGACGTGCAGAAGAGCACGCGGAAGGCGATGGTGCGGCCGACTGCCGACGTCGGGCCGATCGAAAAGGGGTTGATGTTGGCTTCGTTGCTGATATCCATTCTAGGGTTTTCAAGATTGGATTTTTTTTTTTTTTTTTAGCAGAGTCCAATTCAAATATTCAATCAGAGATCAAATCTTACTGGTCAAATGGATCAAAAACTAGGTTTTGAGAAATACCCAATTGGTAAAAACTATTACTGAACCCCCCAAAAACACCAAGTGAAAACTGAAAATTTTCCAAAACCCAGACAGAAAATTTGAAGAATCACAAAATTTATAAAATGGGTCTCCCCAAAATTGAAACTTTTGGATAAAGAAGTGTATGTATTCGATCAAATACCAATTTTTTTTTATTTTTTTACTGTCTAAACGGATAAAAAACCAGAAAAAACCAGATCTTGGGAAAGACCCAACAAGTAAAAACTCGATATGAATCCAAAAAAACAAGGAAAGAGGGAATTTTTCCAACAGCCCAAATGGAGAAATTTAAGATTCTCCAAAATGAAGCGGTGGCTCTTCACAAAATTGGAACTTGAATGAAAATATATACTAATATAATACACTCACATAACACTCAAAGTGGAGAGAAAGCTTGAAGGAATGGAGAAAGAATGGGCAAAGCAAAGCAAGTGCTATTGTTGACTACAGTGACGCACAGTAAATTTTTGGGAAAGAATAAATGAGAAGGGATAATTCATACTCGTACAAAAGAAAACAATATAGGTGTCAGCAAAGTGCAGGAGGAGAGGAGATTAGGAGATCTCATCATGGCCATCACCATCACCAACCAAACTTATCCATCATTAATTTAGGTACCGTTTGGGAAGGGTGGAAAATGGAAGAAAGAAAAAAGTTGAGAAAAAAGTAAGAGAAAAATTTTAAATGATGGTGTTTGGAAAGGGGGAGAGAACATGGGGGAGAAAAATTTGAGAGGAAAAAGTAGGTGGTCCCACCAAAAAAATTTTCTCCCAAATGTGGGAGAAAAATGGAGAGAGATGAGAGAAATTTGAGTGAATTTACCCCACCACCCTTCAAAAAGTTAAAATTAAATCATCATTTGAGAATACCAAGAAGAAAATAGTAATTATACCTATATCCATAAATAAATAAAAAATTGTTTTTAAACTTTTCCTTCCCCTACTTTTTGTCCATCCAAACAAAGGAAGAAAAAATTAACTTTCCTCCATTTTCTTTTCCCTCCATTTTTCTTCCCCTCAAATTTTCCTCTCCTTCCCCCCAAATGTTCCCAAACACAGTGTTAGAGACGATGGGGAAGCAACCAAGTTGTGCGGATTCACACACGCACGCACGCACGCACGCACGCACGCATGCATTTCTATGTGAAGATTTGCTGTTTGTGGTATCTTCTTGGTGAGATCAAGATGTCATGTGATGACTTGTTATGTTGCAGGAGTTGTCGATCTTCATCATTAAGTAATCTCTTTTGGTATCTATCTATAGTAGTATATATGTACATATTTTATAGGTTATAATTAGGGATGGCAATGAGGCGGGTCAGGAGTGGGGATCGTACCCCCATTTCCGTCTTCGAGTAGTGTTCGAAATTCCATTTCTGTTTCCATCTCCTATCGGATTTAAATTTGGTAAGTTATAAAGGCACTTCACTTTTTGATCAGGGCTAGTCCGGATTGGAACTAGTCCAAATTTTTGTGTGTTTTACTTAGGATAGACCATTTTTTTAATCTAGGGCTGTCCCAAAGTGAAATCCTCCCAAACCCAAAATTTTTCTCTCATTTGCAAAATTTTTTCTCTCTTCCTAAGCCCTAACTCCTCTCTTCTTCTTCTTCCTCTTCTCCTCCACCATTTCTCCATTTCCAAGCAAGAAGTTAATTTGAAAATTCCTACAAATTTCTTCCACCCCAGAAATTTTTTATTCTTCTTCCTCTTCTCTTCCAAATTTTCTTCTCAAGAAGATCGATGGCACCCAAATTCTTTCTCTATTTGTTTCCAAAACCCTAGAAATTAAATTGAAAAATTCAAGCATCCATTACATTGTTTATTTCAATTGTCTGTAGCACATTTGAATTAAACTACATTCGGAGTGAAAAATTACCCATTTAAATTAAACACAAGTATGCACGAACGAGAAAGCTGTGCGTCGACCAGGACTGTCCAATTTTCTGGCAGTCTACAAACTGAATGGACTGCCAGAAAACTGGGCAGTCCTAAGTTACAGCATGTGAAACAAAGGACTGTCCATTTTTCTGGCAGTCCTTACTGTATTCAGGACTGCCAGAAAACTGAACAGTCCTACATACAGTAAGGACTGCCAGAAAAATGGACAGTCATTTGTTTCACATGCTGTGACTTAGGACTGCCCAGTTTTCTGGCAGTCCATTCAGTTTGTAGGACTGCCAAAAAATTGGGCAGTCCTTGTTTGCACTAGTTGAACAACAATATTGGGGTTTCCTCTCATTTAGGGTTTGTATATTAAGAGGAGCCTTTGGGTGCCATCGAAATTGGAAATGAGAAAAAAATTAGGGATAACAATATTAGGGTTTCCACCAATATTAGGATTTAACATTTTGTTGTTGTTGTTCTTTCTTTTCTTCTTCTTCTTCTTGGATGGGATGAGGAAGAAGAGGGAAAAAAATAGAAAAAAGTGACTTTTATACCAAAGAGTGGGATAGCCCTGATCAATTTCTTCAATGGCCAACTTGTAAATAATACAAAGTTT
The DNA here is from genome assembly GCA_029216955.1 of Iris pallida. Lineage (NCBI taxonomy): Eukaryota > Viridiplantae > Streptophyta > Magnoliopsida > Asparagales > Iridaceae > Iris > Iris pallida. The sequence continues at coordinate 2,602,254 of JANAVB010037018.1, read as the reverse complement.
AAAATGGGCTAGCCCTGATCAAAAAGTGAAGTGCCTTTATAAGTTACCTTAAATTTGTATCCTCATTCCCGTCCCCGCTTAACAATGTACTCTCCGTCCTCTCTCCATTAACACTTTTGGGATCAAATTTTTTTTTGTCCTCGTATGCCGTACCGTTAATAATTTTTTCTGTATAGTATAAATTATTTCATTCCAATTTTTTTTTTACAAGACATGTTGATAAAACATTGATTTAATAAAAATTATATATAGTACTACATAGATCATGAACTCATACAAATGTGTTGCACATATAAGTATAAGTAATCGGGGTCGAAGATTTAACGGGGTGGGAGTACAATACCATACGTTCGGGGATTTTGTTTAATCGGGGTCGGGGATTTAACGGCTTATGTTCCGAAGAACCGAGGTACCCATAAAATATAAGACAAAATAGCGGGCCTAACGTAGATAACATGGTCCATGAAAAAGAGCAGAAAGGTCTCATGGGCCGAATGAGGAACGAAGCCTGCACCCAAGAAAAACGGTCCGGCCCATGTGGGACGACATAGTAGTTGGTCTAAGCCATCATTCAATTTTTTCGGTGTGTTTTCTCATTGTCACGCATCCTAATTCTTCTATCCGAGCGTTACCCAAGTTGTTCTCAATTTCTATTGTTGATTCCTCTGAGTAATAAGTTGGAACTAGCATGAGTTGGACTTTTTAGCTTGTGTGTGTGGTTTTTCCCCTCTATCCCTGTGCACTCAAATTATGCCATGTTCATCGGGCCTTTGGTACTGTAGGATCGTGAGTGGAACGGCCGCACGTTCTCACGATATTTCATCATTATCATTGCACCTCTGTCAACACTGACACCCTCTCGGTCGTGCACGAGATAAGGGACGACCACGGGCCGGTCGCACCCGCTCGACCGCACACACAAGACGAGGTAACTTTTCTGATCCCGTGCCCAAGAAGAGGTATATTTACGGACCTGTCGCATTCGCACGAACGCTCGTTCGAGATGAGGTAACATGCACTAGTCCAGTGAATTTATTCTCGTGGCTCAGAATATTGTCCCTTTCATCGATCGAACCTCTGATGCGTGCGAGCGTGTATGCCTCGGACCGCACGCCCTGCACAAGGCTTCTCATCATCGTCCTTTTAGCTTGTGTTTCCTTTGGTAGAAAGTGAAAAAAATAATATATAAAAAATTGTGTATTTTTTTTATATTTACATTTGATAATGTTTTTTGTTATCTTGCTTGTTTTTTATCAAATACAAGCCAAGGAATTTTTTTTTTTTTTTTGGTATCTAATAAAGTGGGGAAAAAAGGGGCAATTCCATCCCATGACTTTACAATGTCATCGAATCTAATCGAAACACAATTTTAAATCGATATTCTAATTCATGTATGAGCAGAAGCCTCTAAGGGTTCTCATCGGCGACTTTGCGAATGATTACAAAAAATTTAAAATTATTTTCTATGATCAGATAGGGGTTCATCCAACTTAGTATTAATTACAACACATACATACTAAACATTACCAAGTATGATTTTATTAGATTTGGTTCATATATTGTAATGTTCCATAATGTTAATGCGAACATTGGAGATTAATGTATGAGATATTGACATTTTTTTTTTTTGTTCAATCTTTCATACAATTGCTCTCAGTCGTATTGGCATTTTAAAAAAAAAATGAAATAATTTTTAAAAGAAGAAACATATAATCCCTTCTTCGATCTGGACTTAACCTTTAGGTAGGCTCCGTAAGATAAACAATCATAGCTGCACTAAGTATGATAGAATTTCTCGGTATGAAGATTTGGAATTGATTACAAACTCTTGAAACCTTTCTCATACCATTCCATATTTTGTCAAAAGTTGTAACCAAGCTCAAGTTAGCTACGTGATTCCTCTTCTCGATCTATGCTAATAACAATATGTTTTGCTTGTCAGATGAGAGATCGGAGTTAATTTAGTTAAGGTGTCCGGTCGACTTAGGACAGGTCGGACGACGGTCTAGGACCTTCTAACAAAAGGGGACATCAACATGAAATTAACTACAAAAAAAAATTGTGGTGTAGTGGTTATAATGCTAAATTTACATTTAAGAGGTTCTTGATTCAAATCTTGACTACAACAAATTTTTATTTTATTTATATTATTTTTTTATATTATATATGAGGGTCCAATTTAGAACTTTCGTTTTATATTATATATGAGGGATCCATTTTGAAACTTTTGTCTCGGCTCCCCATCAGCTCAGGGCCAGCCCTGATTAAGGTATTAGAGCTTATTTAGTAAGTTGGTTATGTACCCAAGTTATTGATGGAACACTAATAATCAGCTTTCTTTGTGTTGAAAATTATAAATTAATGAAAATTTTATTTTTATCATTAATTAGTTGATAAACATGAACTACTAGGTGTTGTTTCTACAAAAAAAAAACAAAAAAAACAAATAAAAAATCAGAATTGTATCATCTAACATCACTTGAATAATCAAAGAAAAAAAAACACAGTTGTGATTTATATGGTTGGGACATGACTCAGGGACAACTGATTCAGTCTCCATGCAAAAAAAAAAAAAAAAAGGACATGACAAGTAGGGCTGTGCACAATTAAGTCAAACCGACCAAATCGAACCAAGTCAAATCGAACCGATTGGTTTTAAACCGAACCGATTGTTCGGTTGGTTTGGTTCGGCTTCAATTTTTTCAAAACCGACCGGTTCGGTTCGGTTCACGGTTTGGTTATGCCAAAAACCGTCTAAACCGAACCGAACCGAACCAAATCCTTGTTAAATAATTACGGTTGGCCGGTTTCATTGGGTTGTATTATACATGTTTGGTTCATTTATTCACATCACAACCATTTATCAAGTTAAAGTTGAAAGAGCTCTCTCTCTCTCTCTCTCTCTCTCTAGTCTCAAAGAGGAGTGCTGGCGGCTCCTATTCTTTTCTAATTGCTCATGTGCACATGAAAGGGGCTTTTGGTTGAATGTATATAATTTTTTTATGTATAATTGGCATTTTTCTCCACCTGCAAAGCGCAAGTTGAATTGAAGCTGCTGAATTGTATTTACTGTTGCAGAGTGGAAGTTGACTGAGGTTTCACAAAAGAAAAAAAACATACAGTCCATTTTTTTATGTGATCAAAACCGACTAAGTCGAACCGATCCAAACCGAACCAAGTCGGTCGGTTTTAAAACCGAACCGACCATTTGGTTGGTTTGGTTCGGTTTTGTTTATTTTCAAACCGATTAACTTCGGTTCGACTTCGGTTGGGACCAAATAGGTCGACCACCGACCGATGCACACCCCTAATGACAAGTATGGGTGTTGCGTACTCTCTACATCAACAACAATTATTCCATGCAAAATTAATAGGTCTTCCACTTCAACTTCCCGAACCCATGGTCATCATCCTAACAAAATCCTCGAAGCAAACGGATCCATCCCCGCCCGAACCCACAACCCGAATCATCCCCCTGCACTCCTCCAGCGTGCACCCTTCCTCCCCGGGCGCCGTCGCGAGCACGCCGAGGAGCTCCTCCGCCGAGATCCTCCCGTCCCCGTCCGCGTCGAACACCCCGAACGTCTCCCTCAGCTCCTCCGGACCCGACCCGTCGGCACCGAGGGACTCGATCTCGTCGTAGCTGACGCACCCGCTCCGGCCGACCCGATCCGCCTCCGACAGTAGGGGTGAGCATTATTCGGTTTTGAACCGAAAACCGAACCGAACCGAACCGAACCGAATAAGAGATTCGGTTCGGTTTTGAAAAAAATCGGTTCGGTTTCGGTTTTGAAAATACTAAAATTTCTTATTCGGTTTCGGTTTCGGTTTTGGGTTTCGGTTTCGGTTTAAAACCGAAAACCGAATAAGAAATTTTAGTTTATATATATATATATATATATATATATATATATATATATATATATATATATATATATATTTTATTTTATATATATATATATATAAATATATATATATATATATATATATATATATATATATATATATATATATTTTATTTTATATATATATATATATATATATATATATATATATATATATATATAGGTATTAATTATAGGTATATACGAAATATATATAGATATACTATAGGTATATATATATAGAGAGATATATACTATATGTATATAATAAATATATCTAGGTATATTTAGTTATTATATATATTAACAAAAAAACACAAAAAAACCAAAAAAAAACCGAATAAACCGAATAAACCGAAAACCGAACCGATTTAATTCGGTTCGGTTCGGTTCGGTTATTGACCAATTCGGTTCGGTTTCGGTTTTGCTTATTCGGTTTCGGTCGAATTCGGTTTTGCTTATTCGGTTCGGTTTTAAACCGAATAAACCGAATGCTCACCCCTATCCGACAGCATGCCGATCACCTCCTCGTCGGTGAGCGGGTCGGGTCCGAGCCGGCGGAGGAGGAGCTCCAGCTCCCTGGTGGTGATGCTGGAGGTGGGGGTCGGCAGCTGGCTGACGAGGGATCCTGGTTTGGATCCGGAGGAGGAGTTGCAGGTGACGGATCCGGACCCGGTTTTGCTCCTCTTCAAGAAGGGTGCCTTCTTGAAGCTGCTTATGATCTTCATTCTCATTGTTATTGGCAATGGTGGAAAGAGGAAAGAGTTTGGTCTATATATTAAACTTATTTGGGATGGAGAGAGTGAGCTTCCTCGAAACTTCCTATCTAATATTTTTTCAACAATTTCTTCTTATTATTATTTGTTTTCCATAAAGAAATTCTCTTTATTTGTTGTGTTTATGAAAAAATTACAACTGTAGGAATCCGATCTAGAAGACGATCGCTTTATCCCTTGGACTATGCGAAGAAGAAAAGCTCTCAAAATTTTGACAGTAGATATCAATGTATCTGTACAATGAATGAGAAAAAGAACTCTATTTATAGAGTCAAAACAGTAACTGAAAAGATAACTACCTCACCACTGGTGCACTTGAAAAGTCACGCAGACTCTAAATACATGCAGGATTAGTGAGTAGTTACTGGACGTGGCCCGTAACTGTTGGACACATGGCATCAGTGCATGGGTCGTGTGCAAGTTACAGGACACGCAGGCGAGAGATCAGTGGCAGGGCTGCCACGTACTCCAATTTGATGAAATCCACGCAGACTTGTTGAAGACGAAATCCACGCGAATTCGGTGTAGAAAGCTTCAAAATCCACGCAAACTTGGGACAGGAAGCTCCAGGATCCACGCAGACTTCGAGGCAAAGAACTCAAAAATCCACGCAAACTTGAGAAAGAAAAACTTCAGAATCCACGCAAACTTGAGATGAAGATCACAAATACACGCAGACTTGAGATAGAACTGCCAGCTGTCTTGATTCGGTGTGTCTCGACTGACACAAAATCTCTGACAGTGATTGCTTTGTCAGTCACATTAAATGACAAGAAACCCTTTTGGTACGCCAACTTGACGAAGGCTGAGTCTTGCTGAAGAAGATTTCGAAAATCACGCAATAGACGGCGATGATCTCTCGAAGTCTGTGCATACGTGGCATACGAAGAGACATTCTTCGACTGTTGTGTTGTCAGTCATTTTGATTCTGACGTATGGCTGAGCTGTCTCTGCGTGACTTCTAAAGGAGATGGCCAGGCAAAACTTAGCGTATCTTTTGTGCTGCTTCTCGGATCACTCTGCGTGACTTGTTCTGATCAACTCAGCGTGACTTCATTTTTGAGGCTGTTTCTTGTTACACGCCTGTCTCTGTTTGATAAATGCATACTGAATGATTTCTGTTGATCTTTCTGCAGAAACTTGGCTGAAAATTTTCTTCAGAACTGGCATTGGGGATGTGGATGCTGTGGAGAATGTTCTTCTGACACCCACATCAGGGAGCTCATATGCCTTTGACGCGTAAATTAGACAACTCAGAACTCTTCGTGAGATAGAAGGGTCTTCCTTAGATGGTAGGAAGAGCCTTTATACACGAGAGTTGGATGGTGGAGTCAACTCTACTACCGAGAAATCGGGTAGTAGAGTTCCTTTTACGGGAGAACTAGGAATTGTATCCCAAGGTTGGATACATTCCTGTCTTCCTTGAGAGGTTACCCCCATCCACCAATTGTATTGGCAGCACCACGACTTCGGGCTGCCATACTCTGTGGTTCTCCTCTCGTCTGAGAGATAAGACCAGAGTTTGATTTCTGCTGGACACCCAGGAATTGCCACAAACAACGAGATTGCCAGAGAAGATCGAAGAAGAAATAGATCTCAGTTGTACATAGAATGAAAATCCAAGATTTGTAATAGATTTCCATTATGATTTGTAAGAAAGTCTAAGAAAATGTAATAGACTTTTTGTGGTGAAATGGGAATGGAAATGACAATTCTTCTATGCTCAATGATTTGTATTTGTGGATGAATTGTGGACATGATAGATAATAAAATCATCTTTTCTGTTTTAGAGTATATGATATTATCAGAGGTATTACGGACATGATAATATATAGGAACTCGAAAGAAAATAGATTGATTTCTATGCAGAGGTCAAAACATGACAAATGAGTAAGTAGATTCGGAATTGATTCAGAGGTTATGAAAACATGATAAATAACGAATCCCCACTTAATAAATTGATAGAAGATTATGAACGGATGAACCGTTAGGAAATGATGAACAGGTAAACTGTCGAGTGAATGTAATAAGTGAACGGATGAACCGTCAAGTATTAATGAACATGTGAAACGTCGGATGAATGTGAGAAATGAATGGATGAAATGAATATCGGGAAAGAATACGTCCCTTCGATCCTTGTAACCATATGCCTATAAATAGAGCATATATTTGAATAGAAGGATCGTATTTTATCCACAATGTCTTCTGAAGAGAATATAAAGAAGGCTGAAGTCGCCCCCGAAGCTACTGAAGGTGTTAAAGAACATCCACCTCCGCAGAAGAAGGAAATGGGCGAAAGCTCGTCTACTCCCAAGCCGCCGAAAGATATCCTGGACTTCCTGGTCGAACCAGGAGAAACCGAAGAAGAAGAAGCAATGAGGCTGGCTGCTTGTCAATTCTTGGTGCGGTCAGGAAAAGATGTACTCAATTCTTTTGCTGATTATATATGTGGTCCTCGTCCCAAATATGAAAAGGATTACAGTGATCTTCCATGATGATGTACTCTTTTTCTTGAAGAATTTGTCTCAAATAAACTCCGTTTAAGGAAACTTTGTTTACGATATATCCTTCCCACTTTATATTTTTGCCTTTATTCATTGATCTTTTGACTCAGAAATCAGAAAGACTAAATATCATTTTCATAAATATGATATTGAGATAGAAAATTCAGAGGTAATATGGACATGATTTTCTGGATATCAAATTTGTTGAGAAAACGATACAAAGTAGAATACCTATCTCCACTGGGGATAATAGATATCAGAATGATTCTTCGGAAAGAATAATGAACAGCTGGAGAATGATGGGAGGACAATCTTGATAGAAATATTAGACGTAGTACTTCTTCAAGAATTTGCCGTTGATGGGCATCATAGTGGCTTTACCATCTAGAGTAGTGAGTTGATAAGCCCCATTAGAAAAGATCTTATTGACAATGAATGGACCTTCCCATTTTGCATCAAACTTGCCCTTACTCATGTGTATCATAGTCATCGGGCGTCTGACAGTAAGCACAAGTTCTCCTTTCTGAAATGTTCGAATTCTGACTTTCTTATTAAAAGCCCTTGAAATTCTAGCTTGATAGAATTCAATATTCTGTTGAGCAGATAACCGCTTTTTATCCAGAGCCTCCAATTCTTGAAGTCTAAGACGATCATTATTTTCTGAGGTAAGTTCATTAGCGATTGCTATCCTTAAAGAAGAAATTTGAAACTCTAATGGAAGAACAGCTTCGCAACCATACACCAGAGAGAAAGGTGTACATTTGGTAGCATTACGAACTGTAGTGCGATAAGCCCACAAACATTCCCCGAGCTTGTCACTCCAATTACGTTTGTTAGTGGAGACAAACTTCTTTAGGAGTTTGATGATAGTCTTGTTGAAAGCTTCTGCCAATCCGTTAGCTGCTGGATTATATGCGGTAGAAGCCACATTATTGATCCGATGATCGTCACAGAATCGAGTAAATTTCTGGCTGACGAACTGTGGTCCGTTATCATGAACAATGCATCGAGGAACACCAAATCTGTAGATGACGTGGTGCTTAATAAAGCTGATGACATTAGACGTCTTAACTTCAGATAAAGGAATGGCTTCGGCCCATTTGGAGAAGTAATCGGTTATTGCGAGAATGAACCGATGACCTTTAGATGACGGTGGATTGATCGGGCCGACAATGTCCATGCCCCAAGCTTCGAAGGGCCATGATGCTGCCGTCGGATGTAGAAATTCCGAGGGTTGATGAATAAAATCCACATAAATTTGACAAGCTTTACACTTCTTTGCGTATTCGATAGCATCAGATACCATGGTGGGCCAATAATAACCCATACGTCGAATACGATCTTGAAGTTTTGGTCCTGGCTGATGTGCTCCACAAATTCCATCATGTGCTTCACGAATGATTTGTTGAGCCTCGTCACCGGCAACACATCGAAGGAGTAAACCATCATAAGCTCGACGATATAAGGTCTTTGTTGTATGATTGTAATAGAATCTGAGTGATCGTCGTCTGATAGATGCTGCCTCACTCGGATCATCCGGAAGAATATCATATAATACGAGATCTAAGAAAGGAAGTCTCCAATCTTTATTCGTATTCTGATTCTCAGTCGAGTTACTGAAGATGAATTCCATGCTGGAATCAGATGAAGATGACATCGATTTACGACTGAATCCAAATCCTCTTGTTGTGTTGACGTCATGAGATGTTGATTCTTCAATGTCAACTGGAAGTCCTAGAGTCAGGTTATTTTCAAGATGAAATAATTCTCGATTACGAACAACAATCATTTGTTGCCGTCTGATTGGGATAGCCAGCACCGCTGCAAGATTAGCAAGGGCATCAGCTTCTGTGTTACATGCTCGCCTAACATGTTCAATGAAGAATTCTTTAAACGAAGAAGCCATAGATATAGCTGTTTTATGATAAGGAACCAGATCTTGATGGCGAACTTCATAAGTACCCCTGATCTGATTGACAATGAGTTTAGAGTCTCCATACGCCTCCAAATGTTGAATATTCAGATGTTTAGCGAGTTGAAGACCAATAAGTAATGCGTTGTACTCAGCTACATTGTTTGAACACGGCTGATCGAGAGAATAAGCTCTTTGGATGGCAAGACCTTCTGGCGATACAAGAACAATTCCAACTCCAGTGACAATATCACCATTAGGACCAATTCTTGATGCTCCATCAAAGAATAGACGTCAAGTAGGATCTTCTTCAGCAATTTGATTTGAATCTAGGACTTCATCTGGGATTTTATCATAGAGTTTTGAATTTTCTGGAATTGAGTGAGCAGCCAGAAAATCAGCTAAAGCTTGTCCTTTGACTGATTTCTGAGGAATATAGTGCATGTCATACTGAGCAAGTAGGATTCCCCAGTTAGCCAATCGAGAATTCAAAACACTGGGTTTCTTCATCATGATCCGTATAGGATTGATCCTGGAGATGACATGAATAGTCTGGCCAATGATATAATGACGTGTCTTTTGGACAGCAAACATCAAGGCTAGACATTCTTTTTCAACCGGTGAATATCGAGGTTCAGCTCCAGTCATAGTGCGGCTGAGATAATAAATGGCTTGTTCATGGCCATTTTGATTCTTTTGAGCGAGTAATGCACCCAATGAATGACTCATTGCTCGAGTATAGAGGAGGAACGGTATTCCTGAGACGGGAGGTACCAATACTGGAGGGCTCATCAGATATTGTTTTATATCACCGAATGCTTTCTGACATTCATCATTCCAGACAAAAGAGACACCTTTCTTCATAAGTTTGTTGAATGGTCTACAGCGTCCTGATAAATTAGAAATAAATCTCCTGATATAAGCGATTCTTCCTTAAAATCCTCGTAGCTCTTTTAAGGTGCGTGGAGGACGCATCTCTTGGATGGCTTTGATCTTCTCGGGATCCACGTGTATACCTTTAGAGGTAATGACGAAGCCAAGAAATTTACCACTAGAGACGCCTAAGAAGGACTTAGTAGGGTTCATCTTTAATTGATGCTTACGCATTAGATCAAATATAGTCTTCAAATCTTGGATATGATCCTCCTTTTGTCGACTTTTGACTGCAATATCATCAACATAGCACTCGACTGTTTTTCGTAAATGTTCACGGAATATAGTGCTCATAGCTCGTTGATAAGTTGCTCCTGCATTCTTGAGACCGAATGACATAACTGTATAACAGTATGTACCAATCGGCGTTCTGAAAGAAGTGTGCTTCTCGTCTTCTGGGAATATTTTGATCTGATTGTACCCAGAATACCCGTCCATGAATGACATTCGTTCAAATCCACAGGTATTATCAACCATGACATCAGTGATTGGTAGAGGAAATTCATCTTTAGGACATGCCGTATTGAGATCGCGGAAGTCTATGCATACTCTGATCTTACCAGTTTTTTTAAGAACAGGAACAATATTAGCCACCCAATCGGGATGTTGTTCCTCTCTAATAAATCCAGAGGTAATGAGTTTATTGACTTCAGCTTCAATTGCATCCATGATGTCTGGACGAAATCGTCGCTGTTGTTGTTTGACCGATTTAGCATTCGGCAAGATATTGAGCTTGTGAGTTGCAATCTGTGGATCAAGATCTGGCATATCTTCATAACTCCAAGCAAAGACATCAATGTATTCACGAATGAGTTTGATCATGTCTTTCTTATCAGTTTCTGAAAGACTTTCACTGATGAATATTGGTTTGGGAGATCCCTCTTCACCAACATCTATTTGAACAAGTTTATCTTCAGTCGGAGGTTCTTTTTGCTCGAAACGGAACTCCCATTGATTATCTAATCTTTGGGCCCACTGTTCTGATTCAGGTGAAATTTCAAACTCTTCTTCGTCTTCATCACTTTCTTCAGAATGGTCAATGGAAACCATAGGAAGACAGAAGGTTGCAATAGAAGTCACCGATACTCGTATCGGAATCCCAAGAAGTGGTACTAGAAGAATCAGATCTCTTATCTTCGTCAGACTCGGGATCTTCATGGATAATATTGATGAAAGGAGTAGGAGCAGTATAACCCAATCCGTATTTCGTCCTTCCATATTTCAAAGGAGGAATCCGGACATGTATTTTTCTTCCTTTTCCATCATTGAGGCCAGTCCTGAAGTCATAGCCCATATTTTTGATGATGTCTCTAGATTGCTGACTATAACGACGTAGTTGTAATCTTCCAGTATCATCATTTTTGTCATCATCTTCAAGATCAGAAGGATTTTGAGACCCTTTGTAGAAGAATCTTGGAATGTCTCCTGGCTTTCTGTTGGGAACTAGAAAGTATGAAGATTGTACAGGTTCTAGAGATACATCTGTATGAACAGTCTGTACAACTCCTATGGTTATTGTGTTCAAGTCATCTAACAGATGTAAATAACTATGAACATAATTACACACATCAACGTACTGCAAAGGTGGAGACTTTTCATTAAATGTAAAAGCAGCAATATTTACATTGGGAGAAGGCTGAGCCTTAGAGATTTTAGCCAAGTCAATGACGAAAGGGAGAGAAGAAGAAGAAGCTTTGTTTCGATTAAGATCGATAACAAATGGCTCAAAAGAGGTGAGCTCCCTTGAAGTTTTAGATGGAAGAATAATCCGCCCTCCAACTGGAATTAGCAGAGTATCTTGTGAAGATACAGGAACTGTAGTACGCCCACTGACAGGAATGATCAGTGTATTTTGGGTAGATGACTGAGGTAACGGAGAGATCCGTCCACTCACTGGAATGATGAAAGAATCTTCTCCAGAGGATTTAGGAGATTGTTGCTGAGTAGTTCGACCTTTAACAGGGATTATTAAAGTCTCACTTTGTGCATCTTCTTTCTCCATAACTTGTTTGATCCTTGTATACTCTTCTTTGTACATTCGGGAATCATTGAAATAAGCTTCAACCCCATGAAAGGGATTTATATCAGCAACTTCTTTTTGTACTCTTCCATTGCTATCAATGTATTTAAAACATTGATGAAGAGTAGAGGGCACCACATTATTTTTATGAAGAAAGGGCCACCCCAGAAGAAGATTATAGGATCCCGCGATCTCGATCACATAGAAAGTGACTTTAGATCTGAAATCGCCTATCTGAAGCTTCAGATGAATCTTTTCCAAAGGCTCACTTCGGCTTTGATTGAATCCCAAGATAGTAGTAACCGTCTTGGAGAGCTTGTGAAGAGGGATTTTTAGTTCATCCAACAGACTCTTCGGCATTATGCTTATAGCAGACCCTGGGTCAATGAGGATACGATCTATCTTCATCGTATCAATATAACCAGTGTAGTAGAGAGGTCGGTCATGTCGATTATCCTCCAGTAGCATGTCATCTTGTGTAAAGGTGATATTTGGGATAATCTCCAGTACACTGTTACAATGTAAGCAAGTGGCAGTTTCCGCATCTGGCTTTTTCAATTGTGCAAGACAAGAGTCAGCTTGTAGAAGTGCTTCACTTAACGTCTCCCGAGTTTCTTTAGAAAGACGTAGAAGTTCAAAAAGGGACATTCTAGCTGGAGTATTAGCAAGTTGAGCCAAAATGTCGAAATTGTAAGGCTTCTGAAGTCCAAGAGGAGAAGACTTCTTGATTGGCTTATCAAACCGAGCCTGTTGTTTGCCTTTCTCCAGAGCCGTAGGCTTGGGAGGAACAGGTTCAGTGGATGATTTTTCTTCAGGAGGAACATTAGGAGCATCTTTAGCATCTGAAGGGATATCAGTAGGATCTTCAGGATTTTTAGAATAATCTTTTAGGTAAGGTTTCCCCGTTCGAGTAGCACTAACAAGTGCTTCTTCTTTGTCTTTTGGCTCTGTGTCAGAGGTAGACCCAAGAGAAGTCATATGACATGACTTGATCTTTCCAGCCTTCTTGGATTTTTGAGAAGAAATCTTTTGAGGAGAAGGCGATTCAAAATCTGCCACTAGATCAGGATGGATCCACATGATTTCCTATGTTTCCAAAGTGATTGGCACTAATCCTTCAGACTGTGGAGGAGGAAGATTCACTATGTCAAGAGTTGCCTTGGGAATAGGAACAATTCCACTTTCAAGGAGTTGAGGAGGGAAATCTCCAAATTGCATAGAGACGACGTTGGAGGTGACGGTCTTCTCTTTTGGAGTAAGAGAGATAGCTCCAGATTTAATCATTTATTGGATCTTTCCTTTCAGTACATAACATGTACGAATTGTATGACCCAGCATTCTGTGATATGGGCAGTATTTGGGATGATCTGTCTTACCAGCTTCATCAGGTTTCTTGATCTCAGGTAATTGTATGTTATTACCTTTCAGCAGACATTCAAAGATACCAAGGACATCGTCGTCGTCAAAAGAATATTCTTCTTTGGGGCGAGGTGTTCTTAATTGTTGAGTTGTAGAGGCAGGAGTTTGAACATTTGATGCATCTTTGCTCTGAAGATTAACTTCAAGAGTTTCTTTTCCCTTGCGATCATTATTTTTATTGTTAGCACCTTGTCCTGTTTCTTTAGGAGTCATCTGCACTCCTAAACCTTTGAAGGTTTTAGCACTGATTTCTGCAGCTTTGGCACTGACTATGAAGGAAGGCCAATCTTGAAATTGAGTGGACCCTATCCACATACTGATGATTGGCAACAAGTTTGATTTGCACGTGTCAATGGTGACAGCATCAGGAGTTCCAAGAGGCATCTTCAGAGCTTCTCTTCGAAACCGTTCAATGTATTCCTCTGTAGATTTATTATTTTTCTGCTTGATTCTAATAAGAGCAGACATAGTCATGTCATTAAGCCCTTCATAGAACCTTTCAAGAAACATCTGTTTGAAACCAGCAAATGAGGTAATACTTCCATCTGGGAGACTCCTATACCATTCATAAGCCGTTCCCTTGAGACATCTAATAAATACCCGAGTAAGGAGGGCATCACTTGGTTGCAGTTGATCAGTCATCACTTCAAAGTGATTAATAAACTGACTTGAAGAAGTGGTTCCATCATAGAATGAGATAGTAGGAGGCTTGTATTTAGGAGGATATGATACTTGCTTCCATTCTATCGGATAAGGCTGCTTGATGCCTAACCTTTGTAAACCATCCTTCTGTTTGAATGCCTCGAATTGAGTTTTGAGATTCTTCAATTCTTCAGAGACAACTCCCGAAGATTGTGGAGTTGTGGCTTGTAAAGAATAGTTGGGAGGAGGAACAGCATTTTAAGCACTACCCCCAGCTCCAGAGAGACTAGGATTTGGTTGAGCTGGTCCAGGAGTATTGGATTGTACTGCTGGAGGAACTTGTACTGGACTTATATCAGTATCAACTGGTATGGCATCTGATACAGTCTGTCGATTTTGCAACTGAGCTGTCATGAGTTCATACATCGACTTCATTGTGTCAGTCATAGACTTCATTTGCTGTTCCAAAGAAGCAATTCTTTGATCTTGAGGAGTCAAGGAAGAAGAAGGTTCATCAGTATTCCCATCAACCATGTAAGTCGTGACTGTATGAGGGATTATTGATGAACTAGTAGATGTTGTATGCTCTGAATCATTGCTTCGTGCATCAAAGTCAACTACAGGAGAATTACTCCCAGTAGGAAGAGGTGGGAAGTTAGATTCTCCAAGAAATTTAGAATCAATTTCAGGGATCAAATTTCTTTGACTAGAAGCCAGGACTCTTGCTCTGGTGTTTCTATATACTCCATCTGGACTATCAACTCTACTCCCGGTGTCCCGAGAAGTCATGTTGACAGAGGCAAACAAAGGCTCATCTTCATCAGGCATAGGTTCATACTGAATCCTATTGAAGACAGATTGTCGTTTATTTTGACATCTGTATTGCATTGTGACTCTTGGCTGGAAGTCACATTCATGATCACCATGGTTTTGAACTGTTGATTGACATCTGCACCGAATTATGACTCTTGGATAGAAGTCACATTCAGCATGTTCCTTTGATATAGAATTACTCCTTCTCTTCTGTTGAAGATATTCCCGTAAATCTGTTTGTGAAGATTGAGGAGTATACTTCCTGTTCTTGGGTCTTGATGGCTCTTGATTATACAAAGAGTGATTAATGTGAGCCACATAATTTCTTGCATACTCTGCATCTGGATCTTTTATCTTCATATCCAATTGGTATGGTTTCTTAACACCAGAAGTGCTGAGTTTTGTTCTTAAATCAATGGAAGGTAACACATTGGTTTTGGAAACATGGAGTTTTTCTTCCATTGATCTGGATATTTGCAGAGAAGGAAGAGTTGAACCACTCCTTTGATTAGGAGTTGGTAACAGACCCTCTTTAATAGACAGATTCTGTTGCCAATTTGAAGAAGTCATAGGAGAAGATATTAAGGAATATTTCTTCTTAGACTCATTCAGATTTTGAGACATAGAATGTCCAAAAGGAAGAGTAGTCAAAAGACCATCTCCTTTCCTTTGACTAACAAAAGTATCAGTCAAAGCTGTTCCTGAAGTAAAAACTACAGGAGCAGAAGAAACAACTAAAGAGTTATTCCTTTTCGACGGGACTTTGTATGGAAGACCACCCCCAGTTCTAGTAGAACTCGGTGAAGAAGAAGAGATAACTAAGGAGCTATTCTTCTCTGATGAAATACACGTTGAAATAGACTTGGTTAAAGAACCAGAGCTGTTAGCGTGACTTTTGATTTTAGAATTACACGCTGGAACAGATTTGGCTAAGGAACCAGTACTGTCAGCGTGACTGTTGAATGTGGGATTACACACTGGAACAGATTTGGCTAAGGAGCCAATACTGTTAGCGTGACTTTTAGAGTTGAATTTGCACGCTGGAACAGATTTGGCTAAGGAGCCAGTACTGTCAGCATGACTTTTAGAGTTGAATTTGCACGCTGGAACAGATTTGGCTAAGGAGCCAGTACTGTCAGCGTGACTTTCAACTTTGGAGATACACACTGGAACAGATTTGGCTAAGGAGCCAGTACTGTTAGCGTGATCTTTGATTGCTGTCATCTTCGAGTGCACAAGAGTGTGCGTGCTTGCAGTAGAGCTCTTGCCAGTGTTAGGAGCAGATACTGTGGCAGAGACTTCACCATTGACTGCCAACTGATTCTTAGGGACATAGACAGAGTGTCCCTTCGACTTGGCAGTGATGATGGAGGCTGGAGTGGGCTTGCCACCCTTAGCCCGCTGCATTTCTTCATAGGCAAATTGATCGAATTTGATCGTCATCACCTTCTTCGTCGAGCCGATTGACGAAGTGTCGCATTGAGTTGTTGCCATCTCAGAAGAGGAGATGGTTTTCCCCAACAGAGTCGCCAATTTGTTTTCCATAAAGAAATTCTCTTTATTTGTTGTGTTTCTGGGAAAATTACAACTGTAGGAATCCGATCTAGAAGACGATCGCTTTATCCCTTGGACTATGCGAAGAAGAAAAGCTCTCAAAATTTTGACAGTAGATATCAATGTATCTGTACAATGAATGAGAAAAAGAACTCTATTTATAGAGTCAAAACAGTAACTAAAAAGATAACTACCTCACCACTGGTGCACTTGAAAAGTCACGCAGACTCTAAATACACGCAGGGTTAGTGAGTAGTTACTGGACGTGGCCCGTAACTGTTGGACACATGGCATCAGTGCATGGGTCGTGTGCAAGTTACTGGGCACGCGAGAGAGAGAGATCGGTGGCATGGCTGCCACGTACTCCTGTTGAAATGAAATCCACGCTGACTTGCTGAAGGCAAAAATCCACGCAGATTCGTTGACGCAGACTCGTTGAAGGCGAAATCCACGCAAGCTTTGAAGAAGAATACTTCAGAATTCACGCAGGCTTTGAGAAGAATAACTCAAAAGTCACGCAATGTTTTGAGGAAGGAGAAGGTTCAGATTCCACGCAAACCGCCAGCTGTCTTGATTTGGCACGCTTCGTCTGACACAAAATCTCTGATATTGATTATATTGTCAGCCACATTAAATGAAGACAAGACCCAAAGTCACGCCAACTTGGTGAATAGTGAGTCTTGCTAAGGAAGATTTCGAAAATCATGCAAAAGAATACTGCTCCTACTCCTTTCATCAATATTATCCATGAAGATCCCGAGTCTGACGAAGATAAGAGATCTGATTCTTCTAGTACCACTTCTTGGGATTCCGATACGAGTATCGGTGACTTCTATTGCAACCTTCTGTCTTCCAACATGGTTTCCATTGACCATTCTGAAGAAAGTGATGAAGACGAAGAAGAGTTTGAAATCTCTCCTGAATCAGAACAGTGGGCCCAAAGATTAGATAATCAATGGGAGTTCCTTTCGAACAAAAAGAACCTCCGACTGAAGATAAACTTGTTCAAATAGATGTTGGTGAAGAGGGATCTCCCAAACCAATATTCATCAGTGAAAGTCTTTCAGAAACTGATAAGAAAGACATGATCAAACTCATTCGTGAATACATTGATGTCTTTGCTTGGAGTTATGAAGATATGCCAGGTCTTGATCAGTGATCTTCCATGATGATGTACTCTTTTTCTTGAAGAATTTGTCTCAAATAAACTCCGTTTAAGGAAACTTTGTTTACGATACATCCTTCCCACTTTATATTTTTGCCTTTATTCATTGATCTTTTGACTCAGAAATCAGAAAGACTAAATATCATTTTCATAAATATGATATTGAGATAGAAAATTCAGAGGTAATATGGACATGATTTTCTGGATATCAAATTTATTGAGAAAACGATACAAAGTAGAATACCTATCTCCACTGGGGATAATAGATATCAGAATGATTCTTCGGAAAGAACAATGAAACAGCTAGAGAATGATGGGAGGACAATCTTGATAGAAATATTAGACATAGTACTTCTTCAAGAATTTGCCGTTGATGGGCATCATAGTGGCTTTACCATCTAGAGTAGTGAGTTGATAAGCCCCATTAGAAAAGATCTTATTGACAATGAATGGACCTTCCCATTTTGCATCAAACTTGCCCTTACTCATGTGTGTCATAGTCATCGGGCGTCTGACAGTAAGCACAAGTTCTTCTTTCTGAAATGTTCGAATTCTGACTTTCTTGTTAAAAGCCCTTGAAATTCTAGCTTGATAGAATTCAATATTCTGTTGAGCAGATAACCGCTTTTCATCCAGAGCCTCCAATTCTTGAAGTCTAAGACGATCATTATTTTCTGAGGTAAGTTCATTAGCGATTGCTATCCTTAAAGAAGGAATTTGAATCTCTAATGGAAGAACAGCTTCGCAACCATATACCAGAGAGAAAGGTGTACATTTGGTAGCATTACGAACTGTAGTGCGATAAGCCCACAAACATTCCCCGAGCTTGTCACTCCAATTACGTTTGTTAGTGGAGACAAACTTCTTTAGGAGTTTGATGATAGTCTTGTTGAAAGCTTCTGCCAATCCGTTAGCTGCTGGATTATATGCGGTAGAAGCCACATTATTGATCCGATGATCGTCACAGAATCGAGTAAATTTCTGGCTGACGAACTGTGGTCCGTTATCATGAACAATGCGTCGAGGAACACCAAATCTGTAGATGACGTGGTGCTTAATAAAGCTGATGACATTAGACGTCCTAACTTCAGATAAAGGAATGGCTTCGGCCCATTTGGAGAAGTAATCGGTTATTGCGAGAATGAACCGATGACCTTTAGATGATGGTAGATTGATCGGGCCGACAATGTCCATGCCCCAAGCTTCGAAGGGCCATGATGCTGCCGTCGGATGTAGAAATTCCGAGGGTTGATGAATAAAATCCGTATGGATTTGACAAGCTTTACACTTCTTTGCGTATTCGATGGTATCAGATACCATGGTGGGCCAATAATAACCCATACGTCGAATACGGTCTTGAAGTTTTGGTCCTGGCTGATGTGCTCCACAAATTCCATCATGTGCTTCACGAATGACTTGTTGAGCCTCGTCACCGGCAACATATCGAAGGAGTAAACCATCATAAGCTCGACGATATAAGGTCTTTGTTGTATGATTGTAATAGAATCTGAGTGATCGTCGTCTGATAGATGCTGCCTCACTCGGATCATCCGGAAGAATATCATATAATATGAGATCTAAGAAAGGAAGTCTCCAATCTTTATCCGTATTCTGATTCTCAGTCGAGTTACTGAAGATGAATTCCATGCTGGAATCAGATGAAGATGACATCGATTTACGACTGAATCCAAATCCTCTTGTTGTGTTGACGTCATGAGATGTTGATTCTTCAATGTCAACTGAAAGTCCTAGAGTCAGGTTATTTTCAAGATGAAATAATTCTCGATTACGAACAACAATCATTTGTTGCCGTCTGATTGGGATAGCCAGCACCGCTGCAAGATTAGCAAGGGCATCAGCTTCTGTGTTACATGCTCGCCTAACATGTTCAATGAAGAATTCTTCAAACGAAGAAGCCATAGATATAGCTATTTTATGATAAGGAACCAGATCTTGATGGCGAACTTCATAAGTACCCCTGATCTGATTGACAATGAGTTTAGAGTCTCCATACGCCTCCAAATGTTAAATATTCAGATGTTTAGCGAGTTGAAGACCAATAAGTAATGCGTTGTACTCAGCTACATTGTTTGAACACTGCTTATCGAGAGAATAAGCTCTTTGGATGGCAAGACCTTCTGCCGATACAAGAACAATTCCAACTCCAGCGACAATATCGCCATTAGGACCAATTCTTGATGCTCCATCAAAGAATAGACGCCAAGTAGGATCTTCTTCAGCAATTTGATTCGAATCTAGGACTTCATCTGGGATTTCATCATAGAGTTTTGAATTTTCTGGAATTGAGTGAGCAGCCAGAAAATCAGCTAAAGCTTGTCCTTTGATTGATTTCTGATATTATTTTATTATCTATATAATTGTTGTAATTCATGGCTTTTCACCTTTCATCTCCTTGTAACCTACACATGACCTTTGGCCCTTCATTTCTTCATAACCCCCAACCTCTCTCCCTATATAAAGAGATGTTGGGATAGCTTGTATGTGGCACTTGAGTGATTTATATTATACGAGTATACTTCGTCACATCTCTGGCGTGTTTGAGTTTTTGTCTTACAACACGTTATCAGCACGTTGCTCGTGCAACGCCGGAGACCCGACGTACCGTTCGTTTTTTTTACCTCCTTCCACCGTACGGTAAGAAAGGTAATTTTTAAACTGACATTTTCATCCTAAATAACTAAATAAGGTACTTATTTTTGTCATATACTCGTATATAAGAGTATCTGTTATGCATTATCTAGTACTTGTGTCAAATGAAGAAATTTTTTTTAAAAGAAATTTTTTGGACTAATTTTTTGGAAGAATATGTTTTGTTAAAACAAGTAACTACAGTAGTATTGAAGAATATACTTTCTTTGTTACAGCAGACTATTTGATAAAAGAAAAAAAGAGGAAAATATTTTTTTTTCTTTTGTCCAATTCTACATTACTTGTTAAACTTTGCTGTTTGTCTTTACTGTTTGTAATACTAATCTTGTTTTCAAAGAAAAAAACATATACATATTTTGTCTCAAGTGGATTTTTGAACCCAGGACCTATCGGACCCGAACCTTAAACTAGCCCTTTTGACCAACTTCCCCATTTTAGCTATTGTCACATTATTGCTCATTCCTTCTTGTTGTCTGGGATTTGGAGAGCTAACATTTAAATGCTAACATTTTTTTTTTGGTAATGATGGATTTGAGCGCCTCAGTAGCAATTTTTTTATGTTGCTCAGCGAATCATTGTAACAGATGAATAATAAAATTGTATTTTTTTTCGTTATTTTTTGGACGTCGCTTCATTAGACGTCGGAAAAATAGTTGACATTTTATTGATGTCGCTTGCTTAGGCACCAATTCTTTTGTGTGCTGTTGCTTGCTTATGTTGTACGTTTTTTTGCGTAATTACGGAAGAAAAAATAAACTTGAAAAATTTGAAAAATGGTTTTGGCTACATAAACAAATTCTGGCACCGCCAAATTTGGGCCTTCCAAAATAATATTTTTGGCTAATTTTTTTTTCAAAAGCAACGCTCATTTTGAGCACGCACTAAATTGTCACCTATTTTGCACAGTTCACAAATAGTGTGAATTTCTTGAAAAATCTTATTTATTCTTACATTTGAAAAAAAATTTACGCAGTCTCTCCGAATAGGCTCACCTATTTGGGTATGATGTCAGAAAGAACTTGGGGCTTGGTTTTTAAGCGGTCCCTGGTGACCCTCTGTCACCCTCACTTTTCCAAGTTAGGGGTAAAATGGTAATTTTTCATTTTAGAATATTTCTGAGAATTTTATTTCATGAATATTAATAATTAATGATTATAGGAGTCGGGTTCGAATTTTATCGCATTCCGACTTAATTCGGGACTCCGGGAAATTTCGACTTGAGTTGTGTTTAACACATTAATTAGCCATGGCCCACCAAACTTAACATTTAGGTTTAGGAGTTTGGACAAATCCCACATGAGTGTTTAGGCTTAAGTATGATTTTTATTTGGACTAAACTAACTCCCAAAACCCAATTAGGAGCTTAACTTAGCTTGGAAGTTATAGGGAGGGGCAAACTTGTAAATAACAAGTGCCCCAACCCTCCCACATAGGGCCGGCCACCCCTTCCCCCATTCTTTCTTCTTCCCACTTTAAATTTTTACATCTTCTTCTTTTCCAAGTTACTTTCAAAAGGAAAGAATAGATTTTCTTAGAAATTATCTCTAAATAATTCTCTTCTTCCCATTTTTCTTCCATCCAACTCTTCCTCTACCCCAAGTGAAGCTTCTCCAAGCTTTTGGGAGCAAGAAGTGCAAGGGTGTGTCCTAAACAATTCGTTGTGTCGGAGCCGTGTCAGAGGACTTTTGAATCGGGAATCCATCTCCCGATAGGTACAACATATTCTCTAACTTATTCTTTTCATCATGTAATTTAGTTTGGACCCCGTAAGATTGATCCCCGTGTTTGTGTCCCTAATCGTGTCAAGTTTGAGTCCGTTTGGAGTGTCCTAGGAGAGGTTAGGATTTGTGGTTGTGTCCTTGAGTTTCTCCCAAATTTGGACACTTCTAGAATAATTAGATTTGGCCTCTAAGTGGTTTAGGCATTTCTAATTTCATATATGTGTGTGTGTGTGCCTCTATATATATAAATATGAGAGTGTGTCTATATATATATACACATATGTGTGTGTGTTTATATAAACATACACATGTGTGTGTGTGTTTATATATATATATATATATATATATATATATATATATATATATATATATATATATATATATATATGTGTGTGTGTGTGTGTGTGTGTGTGTGTGTGTGTGTGTGTTTATATATATATATATATATATGTGTGTGTGTGTGTGTGTGTGTGTGTGTGTGTGTTTATACATATATATATGTGTGTGTGTTTATATATATATATATATATATATATATATATATATATATATATATATATATATATATATATATATATATATATATATATATATATATATATATACATGTGTGTGTCTCATTATATATTAGTGTGTGTGTATTTATATATAGAGAGGGGAAGGGAATGAGAGATTTGTATGAGTGTGTGTTTATATAAATAGAGGAGTTAGAGAGGAGTTTAGAGAGGGATTAGAGAGGAGAATGGAAGGGAATTAGAGGGGAGAAGAGGGGAAGCAAGTGTGAAACCCGTAAATTTCCAGTTCATTAATTTAAATTAGCTAATTATTAATATAAATCATTATTAGTTGTTAATTTAGGAAAATACATATTTTAGAAAAATTATTTTCCTGAAATGTTGAGTTGGACCAGACCCGCCCCGAACCTGACTTGAACCCATCTTGAACCCA
Source organism: Iris pallida (assembly GCA_029216955.1). NCBI lineage: Eukaryota > Viridiplantae > Streptophyta > Magnoliopsida > Asparagales > Iridaceae > Iris > Iris pallida. Next base: position 2,579,293 of record JANAVB010037018.1, on the reverse strand, counting down.
AGTTCATTTTTTGAAACAAATTGTGAGTCCCTTAATATTTTTATATAATTATCATTTTCCTTATTTAAAGAAAAAGAAAACTTTTATTAAAATAAAACTTCTTTTAAAACCTATATTTACACTCATTAACACTTTAAAACTTTCTCTATCTCCTTCCTTTTAACATCAGCATAAGGAATACCCTTCCTTTCCAAACGTATGGCCGAGCCCTTCGAAACTTCCGAGCTCCCTCGGCTACCAAACCGCCGGAGACTCCTCGGCTTCCGAAACCCCCGATCTCTCCCTATTTAAACCTCATCTTCTCCTTAGTCTTCCCACACTCCATTCTCCTCACCCCAAACCTTTTTCCCCAAACCCAGCCCTAGCCGAGCCCGACGTTCTCCGGCGAGATCCGCGGTCCAGCGCCGTCGGCCCCTCCCCGCGCCGGCCAGAGCCCCACCGGCGACCAGCCCCGGCCGCCGCTTCCCCCGCGGTCTTGCGCGCCAGCCCGACCCGGGCGGCCCCCTGCTCCCCGTCACTGCTGTCCTTGTCCGCCGGCGCCCCGTGCGCGTGGTCCCCGTCCGCTCGACCCTTTTTCCGAAGCACTCCGCGGATCCGATTTGCTGTTTCAGCGTTTTCGTGGTCTGGGTTTTGCTGTTCGATCCGCTGTCCGGTTCGTTCCCAAGGGTTCCCGTGCTTTCTGCGGTCCTGGATCCCGCTGTCCAGCGCAGCCGTACCCCGGCGAGGCGCTGTCTCGAGCCGATTCACCGTTCGTGAGTTTCATTTCTCTATTATTTACATCTGAGAGCTCTAGCCGAGCACCTGAGGTATAATTCCTTTGACCCATTCCATTTTCGTTATTGTCGATGATGATTCTTGGTCCCCGATCCCACAACGGGATTCGGTTGTAGTTTCCGGTTGTGTTCTCGGTATTTTCGAGACTCATTTCAGAATAAGTTTTGGTTGGTTTCATTTGGCGATTTCTCGGAATTCCGAGTTAGTTCTGTGGTTTTCGGGTTCTCGAAATTTCCGAGGTAATTCCGGATAGGTTCTGTCTTCTCTGTTTCGGAATGCCGATTGTGATTTCGGATTTTTTGAGCATTGATGGCTTGAGAGCTAACTATTTGTTGATAGTTGCATTCTATGGTTCTGTGGTTATCTTATTCTGGTTTTGGAAAGTTTTTTTTCTTAAGTGTTGGTTGGAAACTTAAGTTCCGGAAATGTTCTGTGAGTATATTTTATATAAAAATGGTTATTCCCTGGTATGGGACTTATATTTGGTGATTGTGGCACATTTTCCCAGTTTTGGGTTATCCCGAAAATAGAGGGAATGCTGCCGAAATTTTTATAAAATTTATAAAGGAATATTTTTAAATCGGATTTTGGAAATATTTTATAAATTGGATTTTGGACGACGACCATACCGGTCTGCGGGACTTAGCGAAATGCAAACGAAACCGGTCATGCCGGACGTTGAGGCATTAGCTAATTTTGTGACGATTGGACCAAGTCTGAGACTCTTAATAATATTTATTTTAATTTAATTTATTAATTTTGTTTTAGTAATTAAAGTGCAGGATATTATTTAGAGCTAACTAACCTTTTCTCTTATTTCAATTTATGTAAAAAGGTCTGTAAGGACATAAGCACAGCTTTCCTATTTTTTCTCTATGGCAATGTATTTGTGTAGTGTGGTTTTGGCATTTTCTGGTATTTTTTTAGTTGTTGATAAACGCGTAGAATATTAAATGAGTATTTATTTTATATAAAAAAATTAATAGTTTTCTCACATTAAATTAATAATGAAATACAAGTTTGTATTATTTAGCAAATTTACGTTTTCTTGTTAAAAAGAAAATCTATTTTAATATATATTACAAACTCACAAAGTTTTGCTAAAATAACCTGTAAATGCGATTTTCCACATAAATGTTAATTGGATTTTACTTCGTTCATTAATAGTTTTAACTCACATCGATAATCGTGTTTCAGTAGATTAAATAAATAAAACTAAAATTTGACTAGGATTCTGTTCTAGAGATTTCAACTAGCACACCTAGATATGGTTCAACATTGGTTCTAAGATAGAATTCTCAAAATGTAGGATTTCAAGAACATACTGGACATCTTCTTCGGTTCAGACATCTCAATCCAGTCAATAAAACAAAGGCAAGTACAATTTGTGTTAGTTTACCAATTATTTAGTAATCGTTTTATTGCAAGTTTAAACCACGATGCAACACGGAACTCTCTCTGAGAGCATTGAATGATTGACTGTTGGGTACTGGAAGAGTAGTGTAATGAGTATGACCACATCCAAAGTAGTATACTGACTGTGTTAGCTTACCCCTCATACACACGGGGATAAGTCATATCGTATCAATAGGATACAACTGTACAACCCAATCCGGTCATATTCATTGTCTATTCACATCACAATGTTTTAACTGCTATTTATTTCAAATTGTTTAAAAGTGCATAACTCTAATATTATTTCAATTGTTGGATTATCATGAATTGTACTTTGCTCCCTCCTGACTGGAGACCAACATTTTTAGGTGATTGCGTCATCGAGGATCTGATGTCTAACTCTGGTCCCGTAGAACTTGGAACCCCAGAATCTTAAGAGCTGGATTAGTATTTATTTTTCTTTTGGAAACAAGTGTAATAATTGAATGTTGTATTAATGTTTGTTATATTTCAGGCTTTTCAAATTGAATAAAATATTTTTATATTTCGTTAGAATTTTTATCTGCATGTGTTTCACTGCTTGATACAGCTTACTGCCGCCGTCTCAACAACGGTGCAGGCTGGGCATGATCCGATTCGACCCAAAAAATTGGGACCGGATCGTGACATGTTTTTAGTGGTGGCCCATGCAGGTCTCATCTGTAAATTGGTCTAGTCAACTTAGTCTAGACCATCACGCAGTTCTGTAACTTGACCTAGGGATAGTTGAGACTTTAGGAAAACAGACTTTAGAAACAACTAGAACACTTAGATGATATACACCATGTTACATTATAGGACCAAAAATTATTTACTTAAATATCTATTTTTGCCTGCTTATAGATTCGTAGGATACCTTGTTTGTGTTTGTACCTAAACCTTATCAAGATTAGGCTGATTGTACCTTTGAGTGTCCCATGACTTTCGAGATTATTTTCCTACCATAATTTTCAGGTTCTAGTATACCTTAGGATTCATATTCTTTTTGGAATAAGATTGAATTCTTTGGTCTTCTTCTTCTTTATCAAACCTAAATTTTGAATTTTTCATTATTTCTCTACGTTTAATTGAAATCTTGATTCGTTCGCTATGTAGAATTTCGAATTCTCTTAGCAACCCTGATAAATTCTTATCTACCCAATATATATCTACAACCATTATCCAACCTTTTGCCTTGATCTCCTTTTCAATTGACTAACTTTCTCGGAATCAATCCTGAATCAAAATTCTTTTGGGATCATTTAAACCATAAAGGTCAATTATTACCAGAAGAATTAGTTCAGTTCATGATTCTCCTAAAGGAGTTATTTTCAATTTCAATATTGTTATCTCCTATGTTTTTCCAAAAACCGAGAATATTTTAATATGTTGACTTCCTCCACTCATCTTAAAATCCTACTCTCTCTATGCAATTTCTTGATCAAATCAAGACCTAGAAAGCTTCTATGAACATGAAGCAGGAACGGTCAGAAAATTGATCACATTTTTGAATCCATTCTATTGTTAAATTTCCTTTAGTCAAGGAGATTTTTAGCTGTCCCAAAGCTATTTAATTTCTTGGCGTTACTAGACAATTTCAATTTGATTTCCTTGAATCAACGAGACTTACCTTCTCTCAAATTTTCAACTTTCTTTAGTTATAAAATTATTCTTCTCAAAATAATTTTTTTTTGTATTCCCTGAGTGATTTGTCGGGAATATTATCATTAGTTTTTCTTACTTAATCCGAAGCGGTGATGCTTCAATCTTATCTAGTGTTTGACTCAATTAATCAAAATTAAGGTTGATCGTTTCATCTTTGGAAAAGAAAATCGGAGAACAGATACTCCTCTTGATTTTAGCCCCAGTCTCTTGAATCTCAAACACATATTTTGATAAATCCCTTGATCTCAGAAGAACAGTCATCTACATTTTCTATCCTGTTTAGAACTTTAAACTCGTTTGAATTTTTGAAATTCCTCTGAAATTCACATGGACAAAGCTGAGAAAATATTTAGCAACATAACATGACTCCGCACATTTACGTGATAGTCATTTATCTGAATTATGGAAAACTGTAAGTTTACTGCAGCTAGTTGTGCACTGCGCGAGGCATAAACTCTAAGTTGAAATAATGACAGGTAATCGTTAGGTTTCCAAATATTATTGAGACTTTGTTCTATGTTTGCTTAGCCATGAAATGGATAAAGTTGGAAGATTACTCGGTAAACTAAATTACTCAAGTTATGGAGTCAAAAATTCATTGCAGTCAGGTGCACACTGGCGAGACATGAATTGGAAACAAAGTGACTTGAAAATAGTGGTTTTCGAATATTAATAAGACTATATTCATATCATGGTTATCTCCAATCATTCTGAGGATTTGTATTCTAGCATTTGCTCCCACTTCCAGAAATATTCTATCGGATTATATTCTTGTCATGGCTATTTTAAATCACCCTCACTATCTTAAAATCGTACAACTTGAGTCATAAACTCCTATACCTCATACCAGTTTGAATTGAAAATTATCCCTCATTTTGAAAAAAAAAAATTTGATTAATGTCGTATTTTATGACCTTTCGATTTTTATGATCTCATTTAAAATTTTCTATCTTATGATTATATAATTTATACCTCGATTTTACTCATATCTAAAATGATTTTTGATCACAACAAATATTCTAACTCTATCACGGATGATTTTAAAATATGCTGATATTTATCTTTATACCTAGTAATCACGCCTCAAATCTGATTCTGTCTAATGATGTAAACCTAGAATAGTTTATAGCATAGATTTCTAGAGTACACGAGTTACGAATAAAAATGAGATGAATATGAATATATGTGATTTAAATTTACATTAAGAAAGAGATAATTAATGATGTTAATATCAAAGCAAATTGATATTCTAACTCTATCAAAGCAAATGTTAATATCAAAGCAAATTTACCTATGTGTATACCTATATATGTACATATATATGCTCCATATATACTCCCACAAACCCACTAAACTAGCCCCTAAAACTAGTCCTAGGTGGAGTGGAAAAAGTGTGTTTGAGAGTGAGATTGAGTGGTTGAGTTAGTTTTGGTGAGAGGGTGATTTTGAGTTCCGTGATTCGAAACGCGTCCAAACTTGGAGGGAACCTAGCTAATATAAAATAGAGTTTGCGGGTAGACTCCTAGGTGGAAATCGGGGTTGCGTGTGAGATTAGGAGAATGGTATCGCACCGTACCATTGTGTATCTTGAGATATTCAAGATAACGGGTAAACGGGCGATACGGACCGTAAGATGGACTGGATGTCCACTTACCCTAGGGAACTTGGTAGGTAATGGTTGTATAGGTTAGTACCCTACTACCCTAGGAAGCCCGGGGTGAAATTCATAAGGGAAGGCCACTTGGCGTCAAGTTAGAATGGTTTAAGGGTAAGCGTATTAAAGGGGTAATCGGGTAAATTCAAGATACGGGATTTGGGTATTCGGATTGACTTGAAACTTAGGTGACTTGTTAGGTACACCCTACAAATGTCATATTTGGACCGATTTTGGCTCGGTTGACCCAGAGTTGACTTTTTACCCAAAAGTCAACGATGAGTCAACACTTTGTCTAAATTTGACCAAATCCAAACTATAGTTGACCAGTGGACTAAAAGTCAACTGTTGGTCAACATTTGACCAGTTTGACCTAGGGTTGACCTAGAGTTGACCAAAGTTGACCAGGGTTGACAAGTTGACTAAAAGTCAACTGTAGGCCAACTCTTGACCCCGTTTGATTTGCTTTGACTTATTTTGACTTGCGATGACTGGTATGACCTAGGGTTGACTTAGTCTGACTTAGATTGACTTGATATAACTTGATTTGACCTAGATTGACTTAACATGACTTAGTGTGACTCAGTAAGACCTAGTTTGACCTAGATTTCATATCATTCATTATAAATCATTCTTAACTTTGTTAAACCTAAATTAACATGAAATATCTCATCTTTAGGTTTCTGAATACCACTCTGAGCATTGATATACCCTACAGCTCAGGACAGCAGGCGAGTACATTCATTGATAGTTTTCATTGTCTTAATATCTGCTATATTCGATTCAGTCGTAGTGTCTGACTTGATTTCTAGTCACGATAGTTCACGGACTAGTATATGTTGGATCACGGCATGAGATATTGTTCCTGGATTTCTGGGTATATTGGTACACTTCCTGTCATGTTCTCTGTACTTGTATAGACACCGATTTCTAAGGGAATTTGCTACCCTCTTACGGAATCACGTGCCATGACGTGTCATGTCCAGATCTATTGTACTATTCGGGGATGGGGAATTATTAGGGACTATGTGATCCAAGCCACCCTGTCACTATCCTTGTGCTCGTGCTACTCTCCCTCACGTAGGGTGTAGCGAGATTCCCATTTACCTTGTGCTCGTTATCCAGGTTGGCCGACATGACTCTCCGTTGAGGTCACCGCGGATTGCCGGGCCAAGTGGATAGCCTGTCCTGTCACTTATCCCAAGCCGATCACATATCGCTCTAATAATTCAAGTCATATTTTATATTTACTTTATCTTATCGTATATCTTGCTCTGTTCTACATTCAGTATTTCCTCACCATGCCATGATATACAGTTACTCACATGCTCTACATGCTTTTACATTGTACCTTGATTGGAGACTAAGTTCTGCTCGGGAGAAGAGTTACAGCTCCGGTTCTTGTTTGGTTTAAGGGTTGTAACTCAGCTTCCGAACGGTTCCCAAGTCTTCATATATCTTTGTCTTGTAGTTCATTATACTGTCTCTTATAGAATTTGTCAATTCACATGGAACTGCTGTTAGTGCTTGTACTTGCTCATTTTCCTGACAGGATACCGTTATGATATATTATAGATGATTCTGAGTCGGACTGCTCGACCTATTATGGGCTCGAGCTAGATGGAGTAGTCCAGGACCATGGCCTGATAGTAGAGCCACTAGATTTTGTTCTCCCAGTGTAGTGTAGCTAGTTGAGTTTGCCTGGACTGCGATCCAGCTAGTATTATCAGACTGTAGCTTCTATGTTATATTTTGAGACCCTGGGATGTTGTATATAGCTGGGCTTGCATTGGGCACTGGACTTATTTCCTTTCATCTATCATATGTTTCCTTCTGTGCTATCTACCTTAGTTTTATTCTGTGATTGAGACTGTATTGCTATGTCACCTCCATTCGGAGTGTATATACTGTACATGTACCTTTATATTGTTAGTCGTAGTATTTACAGACGTTATATATATCATTCTACCGTCGATACTGTGGCGTAGGCTGGACGTACCCACGTGCTCGTGCCCCTCATAAGGGTACGGGTCGTGACACCCTCCTCCCTCATTTTTTTCGCCTGATCATATTCACGTTGAGCTATTGAAAGGGGTTGACCGAATATTATTTTTGCTCAAATTGTATTTATAATTATGCATTTTTGCAAGAAACTAATTGACCTATCTATATCGGCCCGTCGATCGATATAAGTGAATTTTTAAAAATAAAAAAAACAAAAATTGTTTTTATTTACGATTGTTTGTTGTTGCTTATACAAACCAAATCCATATAAACCTGTCGTTTTATATGTTGACTGATCAAGTTTTTTTCTCCTGTTGTAGAAAAATGTCGATCAAGATTGATTTTTCCATCCTTGAAGCCTCTGGCAAGAACTATTTGGACTGGACGCAAGACATCCAGAACCATTTAGATGCGCAGGGCCTTTTGTATATCATCTATAACAAGGAAGAGCGCGAAGTGGAAGTCACTCGCTCAATGAATGCCAAAGCGATGATTCTATTCCGCAGGCATTTATCTGACGCCATGAAGGCGGAGTTCATTGAAATCTCCTCGCCGAAGACGCTATGGGACTCTTTGAAAGAGTGCTTCGACCACCAGAAGACCATATGGCTGCCTGAAGCGCGCCATGACTGGTCGAACCTGTGCTTCCAAGACTTCAAGAGCGTAACTGATTATAACAATGAAGTCTGCAGGATTTGATCACTTCTCCAATACTGCTGTGAGATATTAACCGACAGTGATCTATTGTAGAAAACATACACCACATTTCCTTCCACTGACAACTTGCTCCAGAAGCAATACCGTCAGTCTAAGTTCACCAAGTTTTCCGAGCTCATCACCCAGCTTTTACTAGACGAGAAGAACAGTCTCATTTTAATGAGAAACAACATTTCTCGTCCTGCTGGAACAAAGGCAATTCCAATGCCTGATGCAAACGCTCTCCGTGGACCAAATCTACGGTGGAAACGAGACAAGGGCCAGTTATCCCAGCCAAGGAACAGAGACGAGTTTAAGTCTCGTCACCCAAAGCGAGGTTCTAACAAGAACCAAGGACCTTTGACTCCTAGACAGTCTCATGGTAAGAACCAACGGGCCAGTCGTCCCAAAGCGAGAGTGGAAGGCCAAGCGCCTACTCTCTGCTACAAATGTGGTGCTTATGGTTATATGCAACGGACTTGCAGGGCAACCCCTCAAGAAGTTGATAACTATCACAAGGGGCGCCGGGCCGAAGCAAATCTGATCAACGAGTGCGAAAATCTAAATCTTGAGACCCCCAATTTTGTAGCAGAAATGGAAGAATGAATCTCCATTTTCTCTCTATATTTGATTTAAGTCATAAAATTTTTGGTGGTTTGTATTTTCTGTTTTCTCGATAAATTAAAGTTCTATTTCGAGCACTTTCCTCAAACGTGTGACAAACTTTAATTTTCTTTACTTATAGGCATGGACCACGGGACAGTAGATTGTCTGGTTGATAGTGGAACGACTCACACTATCTTGAAAGATAAATCATACTTTATCTCCTATATGCCTAAAGTAACCTCAGTGACAACCATTTCGGGACCCTCAACCCTTGTTCAAGGTTTTGGCAAAGCCCGTTTTTTGTTGTCCAATGGTACTCCCGTTGAAGTATCAGAGGCCTTATATTCTCCAAGGTCCAGTCGTACCTTACTGAGTTTTAAGGATATTCGAGAAAACGGATTTCATGTTGAAACTGTTCGAGAACATGGCTTCGAGTATCTTTTCATTACCTCCACTCAGTACGACCAAAAGCGTATCATGGAGAAGTTGAAAAGTCTTTCAAGTGGTTTGTATCTCACTACGATACAACACATCGAGAGTAATCTCATCATTCGCCTAGCGCCAGTTGATGAGAGCATTTTTATGCTATGGCATAACCGGCTGGGTCATCCGGGTCAAAATACGATACTTCCCACCATGAATGCATCGCATGGGCATCCTCTTGGAGGAAAGAATTTCGTTATAAATCCAAAAAGTCTTTGCCAAGGTTGCTCGATTGGGAAGACGAATCTCAAGACGCTCCATATGAAACCTACGAGATTGGTTTCTTAATTCCTTGAAAGAATTTATGGAGATATTTGTGGACCAATCCAACCAACATGCGGACCATTTAAATACTTTATGGTTTTGGTCGATGCATCGACTAGATGGTCACACGTAGTGTTGTTGTCCACCCGAAATACAGCGTTTCCTAAACTCCTCGCCTAGATCATTAAGTTAAGGGCTCACCATCCGGATTATCCGATAAAGTCTATTAGACTTGATAATGCCGCGGAGTTTACATCAAAGACTTTCGATGATTATTGCATGACTGTGGGAATAAATCTTGAACACCCTGTTGCGTATGTTCATACCCAAAATGGCCTAGCGGAAGCTTTTATAAAGTGACTGCAAGTGATAGCGCGGACCTTGGTTATGCGCACCAAACTCCCACTATCTGCATGGGGCTATACAATTTTGTACGCTGCGAATTTGGTCCGTTTGAGGCCCATGGCCACCCAACCACTTTCCGCGTACCAGCTGGTTACTGGATGTGAGCCTGACGTCTCACATTTACGTGTGTTTGGGTGCCTAGTCAATGTTCCAATTGAGCCGATAAGGCGTTCAAAATTTGGACCTCAGAAGCGACGGGGAATATATGTCGGTTATAACTCCCCGTCCATCATTCGCTATTTAGAGCCCTTGACAAGCGATCTCTTTACCGCGAGACACGCAGATTGTGACTTTGATAAAGCAATCTTCCTGTCGTTAGGGAGATAAATGCACGGTAACATTGATGAGGAACGACTTGAATTAGCATGGCTTGTGCCCGTTTTTGCTCATCATGATCCTCCCTCTGCACGTAGTGATACAGAGGATTCTAGGTCTGCAAGATATTGCAAATCAAATGCCAGACGCATTTAGCGACCTAGCAAAAGTCACGAGATCAATTATACCTGCTGCAAATGTGCCTGCAAGGATAGACGTCCCTGAGAGACGCCATGTTCCTGTGAAACATGTTTCTCCGGTCGAACCCGTCGAGCAAAGGACGTTGCCATCGGCCGTCCAGTCCGCCGCTAGTCCCAAGAAGAAGGGAAGACCGGTTGGTTCCAAAGATGTTCTGCCCCGGAAGCGGATAAATCTTGTTGAAAATGTTTTGCCACATGAGATCATTAAGGATCACGGCGATGTATTAGAAGAGCACGTTCCAGATGAAACGCCTATTCCTAATCATGCCGATAACCTCGAAATATCCGTCGAGTATGCTAGCTTAGACGATATTTTGAAGCAAAATAAAACTGTCATCGATGATGTGTTCATATACTCAGTGGCCACTGACATTATGAACAATGATGACATGGAACCTCGCAGCGTTGCCGAGTGTCAACGACGAACGGACTGGCCACAATGGAAACAAGCAATCAAGGCTGAATTAGATTCCTTAGCGAAAAGAAGCGTGTTTGGACCTATAGCTCCAATACCACCCAATATTAAACCAGTTGGTCACAAATGGGTTTTTCTAAGGAAGCGTAATGAGAGAAATGAGATTGTACGATACAAGGCTCGTCTTGTGGCGCAAGGCTTCTCACAATGCCCTGGAATTGATTACGAGGAGACGTATTCTCCCGTAATGGACGTCATAACGTTCCGCTACTTAATCAGTTTAGTAGTTTCCGAAAAACTGAATATGCAGCTCATGGATGTGGTCACAGCCTATCTCTACGGAGATATGGACACAGATATACATGAGAGTCCCTGAAGGACTAAAGATGCCTGAATCAAGTAGTTCCCGACCACGGAACACGTTCTCGATTAGACTGAGGCGTTCGCTATATGGATTGAAACAATCCGGACGAATGTGGTATAACCGCCTAAGCGAATACTTGATCGGTTTGGGATATATTAATAACGAACTATGCCTATGTGTGTTCATAAAGAAATCCACTTCAGGATACGCAATCATCGCGGTCTATGTAGATGACATGAATCTCATAGGAACCGAAAAAGACTTGTCAGAAACTGCTGATATCCTGAAGAGGAAATTCGAGATGAAGGATCTTGGGAAGACACGATTTTGCCTCGGCCTGCAGATCGAGCACCGTAAAGATGGAATTCTTGTCCATCAAGCGAACTACACCCAAAGGTGTTGAGACGATTTAGTCATTTTGACGTTAAGCCGTCCGCTACTCCTATGATCGTCCGCTCTCTAGACATTACTAAGGACCCATTCCGTCCAAAGGAGGACGACGAAGAGATATTGAGTCCTGAGTGCACTTATCTGGGTGCAATAGGGGATTTATTGTACTTGGCCTAATGTACTAGACCGGACATCTCGTTTGCTGTGAATTGTCTAGCTCGACACAGCACCGCGTCAACACGCCGCCATTGGAATGGCATAAAAGACATTTTTCGCTACCTTAAAGGTACTACGGACTTGGGCTTATTCTATCCCTACGCGGTTTTGAGTGAGTTCAACACTCTTGGCACTCGAAGCAACGCGACCCTTGTTGGCTACGCCGATGCGGGATACTTATCTGATCCGCACAAGGGGCATTTTCAATCTGGTTATGTCTTTACCATTGGGAACACGACGATTTCTTGGAGGTCTCGCAAACAGATCTTAGTGGCTACTTCAACGAACCACTCTGAGCTACTCGCGCTCTATGAGGAGACTAGAGAATGTATATGGCTTCGAGCTGTTATTAGCCATATTCGAAGTACATGTGATCTTCCATATGACCCAGATGAACCTGTTGTCGTCTATGAGGACAATACCGCGGTTAATGATCAAGCGAAACATGGTTACATCAAAGGGGATGCTACCAAGCACATATTGCCCAAGTTGTTCTTTACACATGAACAACAAGCGCTTCAGAAGATTGAAGTGCAACACATTGGATCGGAGAATAACCGTGCAGACTTGTTCACCAAGTCACTGCCGAAACACTCGTTCCAGAAACATGTCAGAGCAATTGGACTTAGGAAACTTTCAGAGCTAGCCTAAGTGAAACATGTTTCCTGCACCCTGTTGTGTGCATGTGAGGGGGAGCGCCCCAACGAGCGCCTCCAAACGCCCTGTTGTGCGTATATCCCGCGCCCTGTCGAGTGCGAGTGAAAAGGAGAGCATCCTGATATATGCTTGTGTACTCTTTTTTCCCTTAGACCAAGTTTTTTTCCATTGGGTTTTCCTTGGCAAAGTTTTTTTAACGAGACATAGTTCAAATCCCTTATTCACTAAGGATTATTATGATCAGGGGGAGTATCCAGTTGTATACTTCTAAACCATCGTGTACTCTTTTGTCCTTCGATCAGCGATTTTTTCCCACTGGATTTTTTCTGACAAGGTTTTGACGAGGCACCTTTGCAATGGTTAGTTTACCCCCATCACACTGACATGTGTGTACTCTTTTGTCCTTCGACCAAAGTTTTTTCCACTGAGTTTTCTTTGGCAAGGTTTTGACGAGGCACAAGTAGGTGATCAAATTTGAAGGTGCAAGCTACAGACAGACGAAGAAACTAAGAGGTGTTTACAAGAAGAATTTCTGGAGAGCCAAGGGGGAGTGTTGTAACTCATGGCTTTTCACCTTTCATCTCCTTGTAACCTACACATGACCTTTGGCCCTTCATTTCTTCATAGCCCCCAACCTCTCTCCCTATATAAAGAGAGGTTGTGTCACGCCCCAGAACCAGAATACTAGAGAGCGGGGGAATGACTCAGCCAGCTACGTATTACGGGTAGATGAATATCGTATAATACGATCAATGCTGTCTAACCAGACGAGGGGGTGCATACTACATAAAGTCTTACTATGGTCATTACACATCTATTGTCTCAATCATTCGAATAAGAAACAGAAATAGAGAACATGTAAGATAAAGCAGTAAGGCGTCCCAAACGCTCAGTCAAAATGTTCTTGATATCTGGCTTTACAAAACATAGTCAGATTGATGTAGCAAAAGTATACACAATTGTTATCAGCTGCAGTCTGAATTTAATTACAATTATGTAAAAGTAAGTACAAGACAATCCGACTAACATGTCGGTGCCAAACGACAAGGTATTAAGTAGATAACAAAACGAGCGGGGAAGTAAGAAACCCACTCGAGTCCTCCTGCGATCATCCCTTTAGTGTTGACCATCCTGGAGGTAGAAGTAAGCTGGATCCTCGGGGACCGGCTCTAAATCTGGCCATGCAAAACCAGAGAGGTTAGACCTCTAATAGCAAGTACCACAAGGAAGCACGACATGAAAACTAAAACCAGTAAGTAAGAGAATATAATAATAGATCTCTGCTTTCCACTAGGATTTACATCACATCACGACACTTCGAACCAACCTCCCAACCAAACAAGGACAGAAGTTGGCCCGTCATGTCCTGACATTCTAATCATCCCAGTTAGGTAACAGAGTAGTACAGTACACAAACAAATCATCTTGAACGGCCAATCAACTCCTACGGCTTGCTATTGTGAGTCCCAAGTTATCCTGGAATAATGCAATTAGGGATTCCGTAGTTCTTACTATGTGCAAGCAAGGCTAGTCTATCTAGTCAATCATGTGCGCCATGCATGAATTCGACGAGTCCTAGCAGGACGCCCGTCAATATACAATATACAATAATAATAAAAGCAGATACTGTTCCCTGCCCGTGTGGCAGTTTTACAGTATCCGTGGGAACCAGCCGGCCCGTCGGGTACTACTTGTCCCAAGGGGGCTGCCATGTAAGAACTCGAGAATCCATTCTCTCCATGCCATCATTATTTTATTTAACTTAATAGTCCCTACGTTGAGTGAAATCCCATGCCGTGGATCATGATCATTCAAATGAGTACTTTCGTACGGGGTACGATATGCACAACTCTACAATGATACCTGTGCGGTTAGGTTGCAGGTCTTACATAGCGTAATGCAACAATTAAATCTAACCACGGTAATCATGCCTTGACCATAAAGTACACATGCTTCTTTTGTAGAAAATAAATAAGTAAATAAATAAATAAATAGATTGAAGCCTGCATGTGCATGTATGTCAATATTCGGGATCAGCCAGTCGATTACAATAGTTCATAACATGAACGTGTCTCATTCATTCAATTCAATAAGACGACTAGCCAGTCTCTTAGTTCCAACTAGGAACGCATGATCAATTTAGTCAAGATAACCATTATTATCAATGGTGACAAGGCATAAAAGTCAATTAGTATTCAGTGGGGTCGAGTCTACAACTCTCAGGGTTTAATTTCAGTCAATCGGGGTATCTATAACTCAATTCATGACACATGGTACATCTCAAGTCAAGCTAGCGTATGGACTCCATACGACTCCTTACTATTCAAGTCAGCGTATGCAAGTCATACGCTCCCAAAAGGTAGCGTATGAAGTCCATACGACTCCTGACCATTCAAGTCAGCGTATGCAAGTCATACGCTCCCAAAAGGTAGCGTATGAACTCCATACAACTCCTGACCATTCAAGTCAGCATATGCAAGTCATACGCTCCCAAAAGGTAGCGTATGAACTCCATACGACTCCTGACCATTCAAGTCAGCGTATGCAAGTCATACGCTCCCAAAAGGTAGAGTATGAACTCCATACGACTCCTGACCATTCAAGTCAGCGTATGCAAGTCATACGCTCCCAAAAGGTAGCGTATGGACTCCATACGACATACGCTTCCAAAAGGTAGCATATGCAAGACACACGCTTCCTAAAAAGGCAGCGTATGGACTCCATACTGTGCTGCGCTAAAGAGCGCACACAGCTCAGTGACGCAAGCTAAAAAGCTAGTGTACACTGCTCACTGTCTTCTCTAAACAGCAAGAACTCCATGGTTGCACCCCAAAGCTTCAAAGGTCCATAACTTGGTCAAAACAAGTCCAAATCCAACTTTCCAAAGGTCAAAATTGGGTAGAATAAACTTCTCTACAACATGGAACCATCAAAATTTACAAACAAAGAAGTTTGATAGATCAAAACCACCAAAATCCGAAAATAACTAATTTCTAGATCTACAAAAATTAAGACTTCGAAATAAAAAATGCCAAGTTCTAAACTCTCTTAGGATCACGAGAGGAAGATAAATAAACCATAAAAACATGGGTTCTCATATGGAGCAAGTTGTACTTAACTATGGTTTGGTAGGTGGAGAGAGTAATGAAGAAGAAGAAGAAGAGGAGTAATGGTGAGAATGTGAGTTTATGAGGAGAGAGAAAGAGATGTAAGCTTTAAATAGAAAATGGGTGGTAGGTGGGAGTTGGGCCGGGTCCAATGGGGATCCAACCAAAGCCAACCCGAACCCAAATAAGCAAGACTAAGGCAGGGAATAAGAGCAGGAAATAAAGTACAGAAATAAAATTACAGAAATATAATTGCAGGAAATAAATTAACATAAAAATTTAAAGAGCAGATTAATTGATTAACATGAAATTAAAGGAATTTAAATACAGGATAATACATGATAAATATTAAATAAATACTCATGAGTTGTACATGTATAAAAATATGCATTCTGGGAACGGGGAGTGACAGGTTGGAATAGCTTGTATGTGGCACTTGAGTGATTTATATTATACGAGTATACTTCGTCACATCTTTGGCGTGTTTGAGTTTTTGCCTTACAACAGTAATGATAAAATAGGTTTTACTATAAAAGTTTTTATTCCAAAAATATTTTTATTTTTATTTATTAATTAAAATTATTCTTTGCATTTAATAACGGATAGTTATATAATTATATATTAAAAAAATTAAGGAGGTTGTTTGCTCTTTTTAATAATTATAAAAATACGTACAAGACACATGTATATACACCAGCTATTATAAACTAGTATATATGTATACGCGTTTACACTAAATACTTATGTTAAATTTAATTAATAATATGTAGATCCCATGTATACAACTTCTATAGAATATGTTCTATATAATTTTAATATACTATATTTGAGGATCTAAGTTTGGATTAAGAAACTCTTCCGAATATCAATAAGCAGATAGTTTTATGAGAGAGAAAAAAAGTTGGGTCACATGAGGTTGTGAGTCCTAGTTTTGTAGGACTCTAGCATGACCTACCGTTCATGAAAGACTCGAAAAAAGTGCGTTGGTGCTAGTGCTTTCTCTAGAGTCTAGTCTGACCTACTAAAGACTTAGAAAAAGTGCGTTACATGTACTTTATTAAGAATTTTTTTACTGTATAATTTGATTTTTGTATGGAGTTAAATTTTTGCTTGGCTAAATTTCAACTTCGAAAATGATATTTGTCCTACCGGCGGGCTAGCCCGCACGCCGGCGTGGCACTCCCCCATTGGCTCCCCCTATTCGCGTGGGGCCCATGCCAGCGCCCTGCCAATGGGGGAGTGCCGCGTGGCCGCGGGCTAGACCACAGGCGGGCCATGTAGCACCGC
Organism: Iris pallida; assembly: GCA_029216955.1. Lineage (NCBI taxonomy): Eukaryota > Viridiplantae > Streptophyta > Magnoliopsida > Asparagales > Iridaceae > Iris > Iris pallida. The sequence continues at coordinate 2,562,378 of JANAVB010037018.1, read as the reverse complement.
CCTTTCAACTTCTACCCTCAACTATTTTTTTTAAACTTAATACCCTAAACTATTTTATCTACAACATGATACCATAAAATTTATTTTTCCTAAACTATTCCCACATCTCTCCCCACACTCCTTTCTTCCTCTTCCCACCACTAGCTGACCACCCCCTCCTCCTCCCGCTGCCACCCAGCTCCTCCCACCGTCGCCACGCCCCCTTCTCCTGCTGTCACCACCCCCTCCTCCAACCACCACCATAACCCCCTCCTCCCGCGTCCCCTCCTCCCAACTTCCGTCGCTCACCACCTCCTCCTCCTCCCCACACCACAACCCTCCTCCTTTCCGCTCACCCCTCCCCTTTCGCCTCGCCCCGTGCACACCGCCCCTTGAGCGCACCGCCCGCGTGCTCTTCTGTTGGTGTTTTTGCCTTTGGACTAGAAAAGATAGTCCCACATCGGCTACACCAAATGGTGAGTATCTCAATATAATGCATTGCTTGTGTTGAGGTGTGCACATGAGGTGTAGTGGGGCACAAGTTTGTGCCATGTGGAAGTATTTTCCTAGAAGGAAAAAGGATTAAATCCAACAAGGATGCAAGTTAATTTTTGTTGTGCGGACTCGGACTCGGACACGGACTCCAGGATGTCTCGTGCATGCACGGGAGTGTTCGGGGGGTAGGCGTGGACTGGCACACTTCTATGTTGATTGTGGGATGATCTAAAATATCAAACTCTATTTTTGAGTATTGGTATTTTAGTCCCCACATCGGATAGGAGAAGAGGTGAAGTCTCAACCCCACTCTATAAATAGAGCCCCTTGGCCTCCTTTGAAAGATGCACCAAGAAGAGAGTTGAGGGAGTCTGTTAAGTCCAGGAAGCCCGTTCAAGTCTCAAATATTGACTTACGAGCGTTCCAGAAGTTCTTCGTGAACTTGCTGGTTCCTGGAAGCTGTTCGTGCTCGTGTGGGGCGAATAAAGCTTTGAGCAACGGTGGTTCATTCACCCCAGCATTTCATTCTCGCCTGTCATCGCTGCTGTTGCCTTTTACAGTAACTTCTTTTTAGAAGCTCTACTGCCGATAGTCGCTTGCACAAAGTCTCTTTAGATTTTTTGTGTATTACGTAGTATCTTTTTAGATCCTCGTAATTCAGAATCCTCTAGGATCTCTGTTGCACATCTTCTTTAAGGTGCTGCATTTGAAACGTTATTTATACAATTATTTCAGTTTCAGAATTTTCCATCAAAAATTGTGCCTCGGCACTAACAATCTCAAAGCTTTATTGAGAAGATGGATAATTCTCGTGCTTCGCTCATCGATACCGGCTTTAACAAGTTGGAGAAATTCGATGGCGAACACTTCCAGATATGGAGACGAAAGGTCACTTTAAATCTTCAACTCGTGAATGTTGATCACGTGCTGTCAGAAGAAGAACCGATCGTTCCAACCATTGGATCTGCTGCGGCTGTGGCCGCTGCTACGACCAAGCAAGCGAAGTGGAAGAGAGAAAATAGTATATGCAAACTACTGATACTCAATTCCATGGAAGACTCTCTGGCAGAGTCCTACTCCAAGAAGACATCTGCCAAAAAAATATGGGACTCCTTGGGAAAGCTCTATGAAGATGACGAGAACCGGTCCAAGATCTTCATGGTAGAAAATACCATAAGTGGACCTTCGAAGACGAGAAGGCGATGCTGCCCCAAGTGAAGGAGTTTCTGAAGTTGCGTCAGAAACTAGAAGACGAGAACATGCCCCTCGTCGACAAGTTTGTCGTTGGAGGGATTGTCACGCCCCAGAACCAGAATACTGGAGAGCGGGGGCAGACATAGCCAGCTACGTATATTGAAATGGATTTCCATCTCGCTATACGGTCACGGCTGTCTAGATACATGAGGGTTTACTACAAGCCAACAGTCTCCTATGGTCATGAACAAGCCTAGTGTCTCAATCACAAGCAAGTAAGTAAATGTTACAAGATGTATGATCATTAAATATACAATAATAAGGCGTCCCAAATATTACATATTCAGCTGATCATGAAGCTAGTCGTTACAAAATGTGAGGACTAGCAAGAGTTTAGTCATACATGATCAACCCTAGGATCTGTCAATCATGTTACAGCCCGTAGGCAGACAGTAAGTAAATACAATCGAGCTAAACAGGTGCTCGTCGGCTAAACGCCTCCAAAGAATATTTTTACAATAAAGTGGGAGAGCAAAAATAAACCCACTCGTTGCCCGGGTTACGTCTGGTGTTCACCATCGGGCTGGAAAAGCGGTGGATCCTCTGGAGCTGCTCCGAAATCTGGCCATACAAAACCAGCTGGGTCAGATCCCAGAAAGAGCAAGTACCACAAAGGAAGCTTCACTTAGGAACTAAAACCAGCAATCAGCACAAGAGTATAAATAAAAGTAAGATCTGGAAATAAAGAAAATACATCAGGATGATATACGACGAGATAACCATAGAACTATTCAGGTAACCAGGTTACAACCCGTAAACCAAACAAGGACCTGGGGTTGTAACCCTTCGTCTGAACAGAACTTGGAATTTTCACCATTTATCGGTAAAATAAATACAAGCATTCTGGTCATGCAGTAGTCTGGAACAGGATCAGGACAAGGCTAGACAGGTTAGACTCCATTCAATCAATTCATGGCCAAGCAAGAATTACGGCTTGATACTTTAACTAACTAGGGTTATCACAGGCCTAATTACTAGCAAGATGCAGTGAGATTATTCCACAGCCACAAGCCCTGCAGACCATCCAGGTTACCCAGGTCGAAATTAGGGGTTGAATTCAGGTGGGTACATTGTCCAGGAAATGCATGTACCCTTAAGTAGCTTGAAAGGTGCAACACATGACAGTGTGCTAGAAATGTGCCCTACTCGACGGCAGGCTACAGATCCCAGGCGCGCCCAGGTAACGGGATTGCCTGTAGCTGGGAAATCTCTTCATGACTAATGTGTTAATCTAGTTATTAACCTTAGTCCATTTCAATAGGTACTCCTGACCGTGGTACTCAGGAGCTCCCTCCCTAGACATGATGCAAGACAGGACTGGTTTATTTGTACAAGCACAATCGCCCACGGTGTCCATGTAATTTATACAGATCATGTCATGTCAGGTAGCCGTCGCAACAGCTTCTCAAGATATATCATGTCAGGTTATCATGTCAAGTGTACTTGTCAGGAGTGCGCCACGGCGGCCACTATCGTGTCATGTCAGGTTTTTTTTATCAAGAGTGTACCACTACGGGTCACTATCAGGTCATGTCAGGTATCAATTCCATACATATTAAACAAATCCATGATTATTAAGTTCACGACAGAAGGCGTAAGGATATAAAATGGACATGAAATATCTAATAAAATATCAATATTCAGGGCTATAGAAGAGCCATGCGGCTAAAGCATATGCGGTCAGGAAGGGTAGAATCATGCGGCCCAATTAGGAGGGCGCATGCGGCCAGGGTCACTGAATCACATGCTGCCATGACAAGGGGGGCGCATGCAGCTGGAAGTGCAAGGGCGCATGCGGCTCCAAGACGTTGGGCCTCATGCGGCCAGCGGAAGTGTGGAGTTCATGCGACTGGGTATAGAAGGAGGCGCATGCAGTTAAGTCAACATAGCTGCTTATGCGGCTGAGAGTGAAAGGTACATATGCGGCTCGAATTAGAAAGGGGTCTTCATGCGGCTGATGACGAACTCAAGTCCATGCGGCTAGCGGGGAACCAAGCCTATGCGGTCCGCAAGTACTAGAGTTCATACGGCTCAAGGAGATAGGCGCATATGCGGCTGAAGGCAAGTAGGACTCCATGCGGCAAGAAGGAACTGAGGACTCATGCGGTCAGGTTCAATTCATTTCATGCGGCCAAGGATGAAGGCAGACTTATGCGGCTGAGAAGCAAGGGCCTCATGCGGTTTAAGAATGAGACTCAGTCCCTGCGGCTGAAAGTGTCATGCAGCTAAATCACTTGCCGCATGAATTGTCATGCGGTCAAGTCAAGCACTGTTCTTCTTCCCCAAATTTCAGAGAAGAAGAACACCATGAACCCAAGCTTCCAAGCTCCATAAAATCTTCATCTGGAGCCCAAATCCGAACTTCCATAGGTCAAAATGGGGTAGAACGAGATTTTCTACAACATGGAACCATCAAAACTAGGAAATAACATGATTAAATAGATCAAAACCTAAGAAATCCGAAAATGAAATAAACTTAGATCTACAAGAATCCAGCTATGGAAATGAGAAATGTCAAATACTAAAGTGCTTTATAATGTAGTAAAGAAGAGAATGGAGCAATAAAATCAGAGTTCCTCCATGAAGCAAGTTGCACTTGCCTAGACCTCTCTCTTCTCTCTCTGGTAGGTAAGAAGTAATGAGGAAGAAGAAGATGAGATTAATGAAGAGAGAGAAAAGAATGGGCTAATAAATATAAATGGTGGTGGTAGGTAGGGGGTTCATCCAAGGGTTCATCATGAATCCAAGCAAAACCAAGCCAGGCCGAACCAACCAACCCGAACCAGGAATAGACCAAGCCAAGAAGGAAATGCCAAGCCAGGAAATCATGTAATAAAATACGTACATGTATTCCAAGAATACGTGATACGAACCACAGGCATTACAACTCTACCCACCTTAAAAGAATTCCGTCCTCGAAATTTAATCAAGAGGCTAGAGGAGCAATGACAAGCTACACTAATAACAAGCGAGCTATACTAGTTAATCAATCAAGCAATCAATCATGCAAGCAAGGAATCGAAGACATGAGGCATAAGAAAGACATTATACCTCACGAGTCAAACAAGTCGGAATATCGCGATCGGATATCATCCTCACGCTCCCGCGTTGACTCCCCCAAAGAGTGATGACCCCAAGCAACTCGGACTAACTTGATAGTCTTGTTCTTGAGGATCTTCTCTCTCCGGTCCAATATAGACACGGGCCTCTCCTTATACGAAAGATTGGTACCAATAACCAATTCCGAATGATCCAGGATGTGGCTCGGGTCCGGGATATATCGTCGTAATTGGGATACATGGAACACGTCATGCACCTCGCTTAACGACGGCGGAAGAGCGAGACGATAGGATACATCTTCTACTCGCTCCAGAATGTCAAACGGTCCTATATACCTAGGACTAAGCTTTCCCCGGACGCCGAAACGAATGACGCCACGGTTAGGCGAAATCCTCAGGAATACATGATCGCCGACCGAAAACTCGAGAGGGCGCCGATGAGAATCGGCCCAATGGCGCTGGCGATCTTGGGCAACTCTAAGATGATCTCGGACTCTCCTGACCACCTCAACTGTCTGAGCGATCATTTTCGGACCGAGCATCTGTCTCTCTCCAACATCATCCCAGGCTAACGGGGATCTGCACTTCCTACCATACAGTGCCTCGAATGGTGCCATCTGGATACTGGCCTGAAAACTATTGTTGTACGAGAATTCTACCAGGTGCAAGTGATCTTCCCATGAACCACCGAAGTCAAGTGTGCAAGACCGCAACATGCCTTCAAGAGTCTGGATCGTACGCTCCGACTGACCATCTGTCTGTGGATGATACGCTGAACTGAACTGGAGACGAGTTCCCAAACTCTCCTGCAGGCTACGCCAAAAGTACGACGTAAACCTTGAATCTCTGTCCGAGGTGATACTGACTGGCACTCCGTGCAACCTGACAATCTGCCTGAGGTACATCTCCGCTAGCTGTGCCGTCGACTGGCCAACTCTAAATGGAAGAAAGTGAGCCACCTTCGTGAGCCGATCAACTATAACCCAGATAGCATCTCTGCCAGCTGGGGATCTAGGTAATCCAGTCACGAAATCCATGGTTACATGCTCCCACTTCCATTCTGGAATCGGTAAGGGCTGAAGAAGTCCAGCCGGCCTCTGATGTTCAGCCTTGACTTGTTGACAAACCAAACACCGAGAGACAAACCGAGCTATCTCCTGCTTCATGCCATTCCACCATAAGTGCTGCCGAACATCTCGGTACATCTTCGTACTGCCAGGATGGATGGAATACTGAGAACTGTACGCCTCTGACATGATCTCCTGCCTGATATCTCCGCTGGGTACACAAAGACGCTTACCATGTCGAAGTGTACCATCCTCATGAATGCATAACTCTGGTCTTCGTCCTGCCTCACACTCTGTTCTGAGTCGCTGAAGCTTGGAATCTGCCGACTGCGCCATCCGGATCCTCTCGACTATAGTGGATTGTACTTGCATGCTGGCCATCAATGCTACATTGGAAGGAAGAACAACTTCTATACCCATCTTCTGAAGATCTGCTAACAGCTCTGGTTGCGCTATTAGAAAATAAACTCCGACTCTCCTGCTCAAAGCATCTGCAACAACATTGGCCTTCCCAGGATGATACTGCAAGTTGACATCATAATCCACAAGAAGCTCCAGCCATCTCCTCTGACGCATATTTAGATCCTTCTGGGTGAAAACATACTTCAGGCTCTTGTGGTCGGTGAAAATCTTCACCCTGTAACCATACAAGTAGTGCCTCCACAACTTAAGTGCAAACACTACTGCTGCCAGCTCCAAGTCATAGGTTGGGTAATTCCTCTCATGATCACGAAGTTGTCGTGACGCATAAACTATTACCTTCCCATGCTGCATCAGAACACATCCTAAGCCTCTGCCTGAAGCATCACAATATACTGAGAATCCTTCGGTTCCATCTGGAAGCGTGAGAATAGGAGCTGTTATCAAGCCTCGCTTCAACTGCTCAAAAGAACTCTGACACTCTGCTGTCCAAGCAAACTGCACATCCTTGCGGGTCAACTGCGTCAATGGCGCTGATATCCGAGCAAAATCCGAAACAAACCGCCGGTAGTAGCCGGCCAATCCAAGGAAACTGCGAACTTCTGCAACTGTGTTGGGCACTGGCTATGACTCAATAGCTATAATCTTCTGGGGATCCACTTCCACTCCTCCTCTGGTGATGATATGACCCAAGTACGAAATGCGATCGAGCCAGAACTCGTATTTACTGAACTTGGCATACAACTGGTGCTCTCTGAGGATCTGAAGGACAACTCTGAGATGTTGCTCATGCTCCGCCTCACTCTTGCTGTAGACCAGGATGTCATCCAAGAACACAATCACAAACTGATCCAAGTAAGGCATGAAAATGCGATTCATGAGATCCATGAATACTGTCGGCGCATTGGTTGCTCCAAAAGGCATAACAAGGAACTCCCAATGCCCATATCTCGATCTAAAAGCTGTCTTCGGGATGTCCTGCTCTCTGACTCTGATCTGGTGATATCCTGAGCGCAAGTCGATCTTCGAGAATACTGAAGCCCCCTTGAGTTGATCAAACAAGTCATCTATCCTCGGAAGAGGGTATCTGTTCTTGATTGTCACTGAGTTCAAGGTACGATAATCAACACATAACCTGGACGTACCATCCTTCTTTTTCACAAGAAGCATCGGGGCTCCCCAAGGCGATCCACTAGCACGAATGAATCCCTTAGCTCGAAGTTCTTCAATCATCTTGTACAAGATCTCCAACTCTGAAGGCGCCATCCTGTAGACTCTCTCTGACACTGGGGCTGTCCCGGGAATCAAGTCTATAGTGAACTCGATCTCCCTCTCTGGTGGCATACCTGGAAGCTCTTCTGGGAAAACATCTGGAAACTCATCCACTATCCTGGACAACTGTACTGCTGCTACTGCCATCCGCAATACTGGAGGAGAAGGCTCAACCGCTCCTCTGGAAAAGGAAAACTCCGGCTCGCCTGGAATGCTAAAAACAACCCTACCAATGTGGCAGTCTATTCTAGCATACTGGTTCCTCAACCAATCCATCTCTAAGACCACATCATAATCGGCCATCGGGAACTCTATCAATCTAGCGGGAAATTCTCTACCGCTAACTACGATCCGACACGAGGAAAACACTCTATCTACTCCCACAAGTCCGTTACCAGTAAGTATATTGAGCCTTACTGATAATGACTCGGGCTTCAATCCTACCCGTGTCGCGAATCGTGCAGACATAAAAGAATGCGATGCACCAGAATCAAATAAAGCTGAAGCTGGAAATGAGTTGATGAGAATAGTACCTGCCACTACCTCTCCTGGTGCCAATCCTTCCTCTGCGGTCATCACCATAGCCTGATCGTGCCCTTGGGGTGCTGGTCCCCTCTGCTGGAATCCTCGCTGCCTGCTCTGACTCAAGGCTTGGGCTTGTGCATGCTGCTGGGGGTTCTGCTGCTGGAACATCTGGGACTGAGACGGCAAAGGCCTTGACAATGGGTACTGCTGCTGCTGCTGGACCGGAGCTGGTCCTCTCACCGAAGAGCTAGAAAGGTTGGACGATGATGAACCACCCCTATTCGGGCAGGATCCAACCCTATGGTCTGGTGCTCCACAGGCCAGACACAATCCTTGCGCCCTGCGACATTCTGCCACTACATGGCCTGGCTTCCCACAATGAGAACATCCCACTGCGGAAGACTGCTTCTGCTTCTGCTGCTGCTGAGGGTGCGTCGGAGTTGAATGCTGAACCGATGTCACGGAGGCCGCTCGCCTCGGAGCTCCAATAGTCAAAGCCCTGGCTGCCGGGGCTGGTGCTGAAGACTGATTCATCTGGCCGTGAGATCTCTTCCGACCTCCGGTCCTATCCACAATCCTCTGGGAGGTATACTCGTGCCTCCGGGCTGCTCTCAAGACTGCATCAAAAGTCTGATGCTCAAACTGTTCAACTGCCAATAGAATCTCCAGGTGAAGTCCCTGCTGGAACCGCTGGGCTCTATCATACTCGGTTGCCACCAAGGTGGGAGCAAACCGACTGGGTCTGGAAAACTCGGCCGCATATCCGTCGACCGTTCTGCCTCCTTGCTTCAGATTTGTGAACCTCGTCTGTAGATCATACCGAGCCACGGCATCGAAATACTTGGTCTGGAATCTCTCCCTGAACACTGCCCATGGAATGGGTGCTGCTAATCCAACGGCCTGTGCCGCCCACCAGCTGCGGGCAAGATCCAATAGCTGCAGGCGCACCACTGCCACCTTCTCGTTCTCTGGGGTCCTGGCTGCCTCGAGAATCACCTCTGTATCCTGAAGCCAAGCATCTGCTGCGATAGCATCTTCACTACCGTCAAAGAATGGAGGGTTCAAACGCTTGAAGCTGTTGGCCGCGCTGTTACCCTGATGACCACCCCGGGTCAAAGCATCCGCCACTGCCTGTTGCAAGGCATCTCCATGACGATCTTGAGAAGCTATCAAGGTCCTGACGAGTCCTACTAATGTGCCATCATCAGGCTCGGCAGGCTGAACTGGCTGGACTAGTGGCTCTCCGCCAGAAGGCACGACTCTGGAGGCTACTCCGGAATGCTGGGCTTGATCTCCGGGTTGCTGCTGGTCCGCAGGAGGTGCTCCACCTTGCTGGTCGGTAGGACCACGAATAATGCCGCTGAAGAAGACGACATAGGGAACAATAAGGAAGGACCAGGATAGATCAACGATACAAGCATATGATCAGGACAAGAATCCAGGGATTCAGAAGATACGAGCAGAGATCAAGGACGAATACTGATTGAGACATCTATTCGGTAAACCCTCACATATCTTGATTTACAAGACCTGCATGGGCCACCACTTAAACCATGTCACGCCCCAGAACCAGAATACTGGAGAGCGGGGGCAGACATAGCCAGCTACGTATATTGAAATGGATTTCCATCTCGCTATACGGTCACGGCTGTCTAGATACATGAGGGTTTACTACAAGCCAACAGTCTCCTATGGTCATGAACAAGCCTAGTGTCTCAATCACAAGCAAGTAAGTAAATGTTACAAGATGTATGATCATTAAATATACAATAATAAGGCGTCACAAATATTACATATTCAGCTGATCATGAAGCTAGTCGTTACAAAATGTGAGGACTAGCAAGAGTTTAGTCATACATGATCAATCCTAGGATCTGTCAATCATGTTACAGCCCGTAGGCAGACAGTAAGTAAATACAATCGAGCTAAACAGGTGCTCTTCGGCTAAACGCCTCCAAAGAATATTTTTACAATAAAGTGGGAGAGCAAAAATAAACCCACTCGTTGCCCGGGTTACGTCTGGTGTTCACCATCGGGCTGGAAAAGCGGTGGATCCTCTGGAGCTGCTCCGAAATCTGGTCATACAAAACCAGCTGGGTCAGATCCCAGAAAGAGCAAGTGCCACAAAGGAAGCTTCACTTAGGAACTAAAACCAGCAATCAGCACAAGAGTATAAATAAAAGTAAGAACTGGAAATAAAAAAAATACATCAGAATGATATACGACGAGATAACCATGGAACTATTCAGGTAACCAGGTTACAACCCGTAAACCAAACAAGGACCTGGGGTTGTAACCCTTCGTCTGAACATAACTTAGAATTTTCACCATTTATCGGTAAAATAAATACAAGCATTCTGGTCATGCAGTAGTCTGGAACAGGATCAGGACAAGGCTAGACAGGTTAGACTCCATTCAATCAATTCACGGCCAAGCAAGAATTACGGTTTGATACTTTAACTAACTAGGGTTATCACAGGCCTAATTACTAGCAAGATGCAGTGAGATTATTCCACAGCCACAAGCCCTGCAGACCATCCAGGTTATCCAGGTCGAAATTAGGGGTTGAATTCAGGTGGGTACATTGTCCAGGAAACGCATGTACCCTTAAGTAGCTTAAAAGGTGCAACACATGACAGTGTGCTGGAAATGTGCCCTACTCGACGGCAGGCTACAGATCCCAGGCGCGCCCAGGTAACGGGATTGCCTGTAGCTGGGAAATCTCTTCATGACTAATGTGTTAATCTAGTTATTAACCTTAGTCCATTTCAATAGGTACTCCTGACCATGGTACTCAGGAGCTCCCTCCCTAGACATGATGCAAGACAGGACTGGTTTATTTGTACAAGCACAATCGCCCACGGTGTCCATATAATTTATACAGGTCATGTCATGTCAGGTAGCCGTCGCAACAGCTTCTCAAGATATATCATGTCAGGTTATCATGTCAAGTGTACTTGTCAGGAGTGCGCCACGGCAGCCACTATCGTGTCATATCAGGTTTTCTTGTCAAGAGTGCACCACTACGGGTCACTATCAGGTCATGTCAGGTATCAATTCCATACATATTAAACAAATCCATGATTATTAAGTTCACGACAGAAGGCGTAAGGATATAAAATGGACATAAAATATCTAATAAAATATCAATATTCAGGGCTATAGAAGAGCCATGCGGCTAAAGCATATGCGGTCAGGAAGGGTAGAATCATGCGGCCCAATTAGGAGGGCGCATGCGGCCAGGGTCACTGAATCACATGCGGCCATGACAAGGGGGGCGCATGCAGCTGGAAGTGCAAGGGCGCATGCGGCTCTAAGACGTTGGGCCTCATGCGGCCAGCGGAAGTGTGGAGTTCATACGACTGGGTATAGAAGGAGGCGCATGCAGTTAAGTCAACATGGCTGCTTATGCGGCTGAGAGTGAAAGGTACATATGCGGCTCGAATTAGAAAGGGGTCTTCATGCGGCTGATGACGAACTCAAGTCCATGCGGCTAGCGGGGAACCAAGCCTATGCGGTCCGCAAGTACTAGAGTTCATGCGGCTCAAGTAGATAGGCGCATATACGGCTGAAGGCAAGTGGGACTCCATGCGGCAAGAAGGAACTGAGGACTCATGCGGTCAGGTTCAATTCATTTTATGCGACCAAGGATGAAGGCAGAATATGCGGCTGAGAAACAAGGGCCTCATGCGGTTTAAGAATGAGACTCAGTCCCTGCGGCTGAAAGTGTCATGCGGCTAAATCACTTGCCGCATGAATTGTCATGCGGTCAAGTCAAGCACTGTCTTCTTCCCCAAATTTCAGAGAAGAAGAACACCATGAACCCAAGCTTCCAAGCTCCATAAAATCTTCATCTGGAGCCCAAATCCGAACTTCCATAGGTCAAAATGGGGTAGAACGAGATTCTCTACAACATAGAACCATCAAAACTAGGAAATAATAAGATTAAATAGATCAAAACCCAAGAAATCCGAAAATGAAATAAACTTAGATCTACAAGAATCCAGCCATGGAAATGAGAAATGTCAAATACTAAAGTGCTTTATAATATAGTAAAGAAGAGAATGGAGCAATAAAATCAGAGTTCCTCCATGAAGCAAGTTGCACTTGCCTAGACCTCTCTCTTCTCTCTCTGGTAGGTAAGAAGTAATAAGGAAGAAGAAGATGAGATTAATGAAGAGAGAGAAAAGAATGGGCTAATAAATATAAATGGTGGTGGTAGGTAGGGGGTTCATCCAAGGGTTCATCATGAACCCAAGCAAAACCAAGCCAGGCCGAACCAACCAACCCGAACCAGGAATAGACCAAGCCAAGAAGGAAATGCCAAGCCAGAAAATCATGTAATAAAATACGTACACGTATTCCAAGAATACGTGATACGAACCACAGGCATTACAGGATTGTCACGAAACTTCCTACAGAATGGAGCAACTTCTATGCAAGGATGCATCGAAAGAAGATGGAAATTAGCTTGGAAGATTTCTTGCAAGAGATCCATGTTGAGGATGAGATGCGCTCTCAACAGAAGATGGATACTCTGACCAAGCAACTGGCGAAGGCTAATCTGGTCCAAACCAGAGAGTACCAGGGGAAGCAGGCTGCTTCTCATCGTAAAAAGACGGACTTCACGAATCTGAAAGTGAAGGGTCCTGCTTTCAAGTAGCAGAAGTCCAAGTCCCCTGTGACTTGCTTCAATTGTGGCAAGAAGGGCCACTACAAATCCGAATGCAAGTCCAAGCCCAAAGAACAAGGTGAGCCTAGTAAGGTTTCTATGATTACTAATCTAGTTGCCATGATAGCACAGGTTGCAACTGTAGGGGCTGACTTGGACTGGTGGATAGACACTGGTGCGACCTGCCATGTCTGTTCAGACAAAGACTGGTTCGTCTCTTATGAGCCAACTTCAGAGAAGGTCATAATGGCAAACCAGGCACAAGCTGAAGTACTGGAGATCGGGACGGTGGAGCTGAAACTCACATCGGAAAACACTCTGATACTTTAAGGTATGAAGCATGTTCCAGTAATTGCTAAGAACCTGATCTCTGGAAGTCTGCTCTGCAACGCAGGCTTGAGGATGGACATCAATGCTGGCCAGTTGGTGATGTCCAAGAAGGGTACATTCTTCGGGAAAGCTTTCCAAACTGAAAGAATGTACAAGATTCAGCTTGTTGTAACCCAGCATGATAATATAAATGCAATCACTTTTTCTGATTATTCTCTTGAGTTGTGGCACAATAGGCTAGGACATGTTCATTGTAAAAGGATTAACAGAATGTCTAGTCTAGGACTTATCTCCAAGTGTGGGGGTAAGGTAGAGAAATGCGAAGTATGTGCTCAGACGAAGATCATAAGGAAACCCTTTCACAGGGTCCATCGAAGCACAGATCTTCTGGAGTTGGTTCACTAAGATATCTGTGACTTCAAACAATTCTCTACAAAGGCCGAGATGAAGTATTTCATTACTTTTATCGATGACTTCTCAAAGTATGCTTTCGTCTACTTGCTCAAGTCTAAAGACGAAGCATTCGAGAAGTTCAAGGAGTTCAGGGCCGAGGCTGAGCGGCAAACTGGACAACAACTCAAGAGGTTAAGGAGTGATCGAGGCGGGGAGTATCGGTCTCATGAATTCTTATCATTCTGTAAAGAACGTGGAATCATCAATGAGACAACGGCTCCGTACTCTCCTCAATCCAACGGAGTAGCAGAAAGGAAGAACAGAACGTTGACAGAGATGATGAACTCCATGCTGTTGACTGCGGGTCTTCCAAAGTGCTACTGGAGAGAAGCTGCACTAACGGCAACGTTCATTCTGAACAGAGTGCCATATGCAACTTCCGACATTACTCCTCATGAACTCTGGTTCAAAGTCAGACCTAACTTGAATGTCATTCGAGTGTGGGGGTGTCTGGCTTATGTGAAGCTCCCGGATCTGAAGATTCAGAAGCTGGGGACAAGGACTACGAAGGCGATCTTCTTGGGGTATGCCGAGAAGAGTGATGCTCAGAGATTCCTTGATATTGAGTCAAACCATATCATCGAATCTCGCGATGCTGAATACTTTGAAGACAAGTTTGCAAAACACAAGAATATTGTTCTCGTGGATCTTCCAGAGAATGATGAGGGTACAAAGCAGACAGAAGTCTTTAATGAACCAGTAGTCCAAGATGAAGCTGTCGTCAAGGAGACACCAGATGAACCAGAACTCGCTGAGCCGTCAACTAAGCGAACGAGGAGGCCGAAAGACTTCGGAGATGACTTCGTCACCTATCATGTGGAAGCAGATCCGCTTACCTATGATGAGGCGATGAAGATCAAAGATGCTGTATTCTGGAAGGAGGCGATAGACAACGAGATTGACTCAATCACCTCCAACAACACATGGGTATTGGTTGACCTGCCAGAAGGAGCAAGACCCATCGGATGCAAATGGATCTTTAAGAAGAAGTTGAAAGCAGATGGAACCATTGACAAGTTCAAGGCCAGGCTAGTGGCCAAGGGGTTTGCTCAGAAGCAGGGGATCGACTACTTTGACACTTATGCTCCAGTAGCTCGGATGACAACCATCAGATTGTTAATTGCTCTAGCAGCAATACACAAGCTGGTGATACATCAGATGGATGTGAAAACGGCATTCCTTAATGGCGAGCTGACCGAAGAGATCTACATGCAACAACCAGAAGGTTTTGTCGTCAGAGGTCTGGAAGACAAAGTCTGCAAGTTGATGAAGTCTCTGTATGGTTTGAAACAAGCTCCCAAAATGTGGCATGAGAAGTTTGACAAGGTGATAAGGTCAAATGGCTACAGGGTCAGTGAAACAGACAAGTGTGTCTATATGAAGTTTGCTGACGGAAGAGGAGTAATCGTATGTCTTTACGTGGATGACATGCTAATCCTAGGTACGGATTTAAGCTGCGTCACAGAGAAAAAGAAATTCCTCTCGACCAAGTTCAGTATGAAGGACTTGGGGGATGCCGACGTAATCTTGGGGCTCAAGATGTAAGCCCCCTGAATTTCAGGGGTTTATTTTTATTTTTCTAAATGAATTATTATCGATAAATATTTTATTTATTTAATTGTTTAGATCATTAATGTACCTTTCCATGACTTTGACTTCTGGAGCGTCAGGGATACCAATCTCTGTAAACTCTCTTCACGAGTTTTGAAGTAGACAAGATTATCTTCGTTTTGATATATCATGTCCCACTTGAATTCGTTCCCTTGTGCTCTTTTTGTATCGCGCAAGTTCGGGTCAACTTAGACCAATTAATCGTTGAATAATTATTCCCACTTTTATTTTTGATCGTCGTTTACACGTTCCCGTGACTTTTAATTTAGGAGCACGAGACCAGTCGTTTTCTCAGAACCAACTTCTCATGAATGATCTACTCAAGACGCTCTTCACCCATGACCTTCGTGTCCCACTCAGACACTCCATTTTGTGCTTCATTTTATTCGCACAACTTTCGGTTCAATTTAGGCCGATTAATTATCTACCGTGAAACCTGATTTAATTTCCGATTTAATTTCGGGACCCGACATCGACCCAACCTAGTCGACCCAAAGTATGAACGTGGCCCACACGAAGCCTACTCCCCGCATGAAACTTGTGTCCTATTTATTGGAGTCCCCGCATATTATTTATTTTCCCGTGATTATAAATCCCTATTTTTAATTCGAATATCGCCCCCGGTTCGATTTTGACCCGACCCGGCTCGACCGAACCCGAACCCAAGCTCCACGCTGCTCTTTCATGACTGCCCGAGTACCCCACATAATTTCCCTATTTTTCCTATTTTAAATATCTATTTATTCTCTCTCTATTCTACAAATATCTCATTTAATATCCCTTATATATATATATGTATACATATATATATATATATATATATATATATATATATATATATATATATATATATATATATATATATATATATATATAAATATCTCTCTCTTACTCTCTCTCTCCAAACACAACTCACACACCCCCTCACCTCCACCTCACAGCACCCCCTCCCCCTGTGGACCGACCTACTTTCCTCACTCTCTCTCTCATCCTATAATATCAACTCTCTCTCTCACTCTCTTTATATTACACACACTCATACAACACATTGAACTCTCTCACCCTCTCTCATTTTTCTCCACAGCCGACTCCCTTATCCCTCCAAGCCGAACACCACCCTCCTCCACCACCAGTCATCCTCCCTCACCTCCTCCTTCCTCCTCCCTCTCCATTTTCATCATCATCTTCTTCATCTACATCATCACCATCACTACTAAACACTATCACCACCAACACTCCCACCATAGCCTCCGCCACCCTCCGCCCACGGCTGTGCCGCGCGCCACCATGTGGCCGGCCAGCCTTCCCCCGCCGTGCCTGGCGCTGCGCGCCGCCGCCCTGGCCAGCAGGCCAGCCGCAACAACGCTGCGACAGCGACAGCAAGTTGCAGCAGTGGCAGCGCGCCACCCCCGCGCGCGCATGGTCGCGTGGCACTCGACCACCGCGGCCGACCGCCGCCGCCGGCGACCCTCCACTGGCGCGCGCACCCCCGACGACCTCTCCCTGTCAACCACCGGCCTCCCCGACGTGTTAAACACACGATTCGTACGTTTACGTCGAAATCCCGTCGACGCGCGCGTGGGAAAAATTCAGAAATTGTGTTTCGGGATAGCGACTTCGTACGTGTTTTCTGGGAGATCCGACCGTTGGATCGGCAAACTCCTTACTCCGTCGCAATCTCGGTATATCCATCTTCACTCCTGTCAATTTTCGTCCGATAATTATGTCGTTTGATACCTCAAAACTGGCCACCAAGTTGACACTTTAAATTGAAATGTTTTTGGACAGTTTCGTGGAGCCGACTTCGTCAGCTCGTAACTCCGCCGTCGCAGCTCCATTTTGTGCGCCGTCAGTTCTGGTGCACAGCTGGTATAACCCTCTTCCTGCCCCCTTTAGATTTCATTTCAGTTTGAGCTTGTTAGGTCGGTCAAATTCGACGTCAAAGTTGGCCGTTCGAATTCTTAGTATTGCACTTGTAAAATTCTATTTTTGAACCCGGGACTCCGGATTCAATTTCTGACACCACCAGTAGACTCGTGGCATCGTTCTGGCATGTTTTCATATAAAGTTTGCTTGATTTGGAGAACGTGGGCCCTGGCACGCATTTCGGTGCAAAACGGATTCCACTTTTCGAGTCAACGGATCACTTTGAGATCGGCTCATCGGAATCCAATTCCGGATATACCGTTGAGTTCGTATCGTCATTCTGGACTCGTTGACATATAATTTGCTGAATTTTGAAGACATTTGCTCCGGCACGCATTTCCGTGCAAACCGGATACCAAGTGTCGCGTCAACGTATCATTTTGAGATCGGCACATCGGAATCCCATTTTGGACATACCGTTGGGTTCGTATCATCATTCTGGATTCGTGGACATATAATTTGCTAGGTTTTGTAGACTTCTATTCCGACACGTTTTTCGGTGCAAAGTGTGTCCAACGACGGACATCATTTTGACCCGAAATTACCGTTTTGCCCCTGTATCCAAATTGGACTTATGGGTAGGCTATCCTAGCTGATTAGACCGTTCTGGACACGTTGGGGATATTTATTTTATCATCCGACAACATCTGTAGATTTTGATTATGTATTATCCTTAATTTATAATTAATTATTTTTCTAGTTATTGTTACTTTCTGGTTTTGAATTTTTATATATATTTTAATTGCTGTAAAAATCTTGGAAAAATAGTATTTAAATATTATGTTAATTTAGCTAATTTATTATAATTTTTGTAGCATTTAATAAGTACTTTTGGTATTTTATAAAAATGGGAAAACAGAACTCATTTTCAATATATTTATGTTTGCTGATTTTTTAATAATTATTTATGAGGGTTTATAAATTCCAGAAAAATTAGTATAAATTTCTATAATTAATAAGGATCATTTTGGTACTTTATTTTATATATATTTGAGCTTTTTGTCTATCTCAAAAATTGTTGGAACATAGTGTACAGTAGATTTAATTATTGAATAATTACGACTTGTAACTTTTTATGTTGTTTTGTGTTTTAGTCGTATTGGACCTCACCCCGTACTAGTATAAAGACCCTAGGAATTTAGTTTGTATATAGTGGCACTCCACATTAGACTTTTATGCTAGGTCCCCACTTAGTTAGTATCCAGTTAGGAGTCGTGTCTCACCACTAGTGTAATCTTGATCATAGCTTAGAACTGAGTTTGTATATCACTATTGACAGGACACCGGACATCTATATCTTCGTACTAGTATTCTTGCTTTGCTCGAGGCAAGTACATCTACACACTCACTTACTGTCTTTTAATGCTAGAACATGTATTAACCCTGTTAAAATACTGCTTTCTGAATAACTACAAGTTAAATCTTCACATGTTACATTAAATTGGTCCCTACCATGCTTAGGACAGTTATCATATCTTCACATGTTTCTTACTAGTTCTCAGCACATGTTTCACTATGCTTTATACGGCTCTGAGTATTCACATGTTTTGTACTGCTCCCAGTACCTGCCATGCTTATACTGCTCCCAGTATTTCCCACATGTTTTACCGTTCTCGTATCTCTCACATGTTAGAATATGGGTTATGGGGAAATTGATAGTTGAGTACGTGATCATAGCCCCACGCTACGCCCTTGAGCCGTGTAGGGCCGACATTATGTATGTAGACCTTGCCAGAGGCCAATATCCCGAGGCACTTGTACGTGTGTACATTTAGGCATGTACGAAAGTACATATTGTTCTTACTGGTGGCACTCCACCCTCAGCACCTCTTGACCGATCACGTACCTGCTCCAGTTTTAAACATTATATATACATCTGTCTATATGACATATGTATCCTTGCCATGATAGATTATGATATGACATGATTGTGATATGGCATGAGATAGATGCCATGATTCCTATGTTACTATGATACTGTGATCCCAGTTGTACCAAGAGGCCATGTTTCCAGTATTTTCTGTTTTATAGACTTATCACACCATGATTCTTGTTGTACATCTCTTTCATTATATGTTCAGTATTTTAGTTGTAGAGGTTGTACTTGCTCCCGTCCTGACAGGATAACGTTGTAGGTATACTTTTCGAGAAGAAAACGCTGTGTGTTACATATTATGGTACTGCATTCAGGACCTGGCCTTAGCTCCAGAAGAGGCCCCAGCGGGGAACCTTGCTTAGTTATTTTCATGTGTTTTGAGACTTAGATTTTGGTCTATACTTATATTTGGTTACTGGACTTTGTCTCCAGTTAGATACTTGGAAGTGTATTATTAAGTCTGTGCTTATCTATCTTCGCTTATAGATGCTGTGTTGTGATGAACTTTAAATATGGTTTTAGAACTGTTAGCTGCTTAGATTCTTTATTGTCTATTCTTAGAACAGCTTACTACGATTTAGCAAGCGTAGGCTGGACATGGCTCGGCCCGGCCCAACAATTTGGGTATCGGGTCGTGACATATTTTTTTGGCGGCCCATGCAGGTCCAGACTTAAGTTGTTTGGTTACGTTATTGTACCAAGCATGCCTGCAATTAGGATCTAGGACAACTTGATAACACTAGGAATAACATTTAGAACACCTAGAGGATTACTAGGATTACAACATAGAAGAACTCATCACAGCATAGGACCGTTAGCTATAATTAGTCTCTTGTTTGTATTTCAGTGGGTCAATTTAGACCAAGTTTGTACCCTTGGGATGACCCCTGAGGATCTCACTCTAATCTTATCTCGAAATCTGTTTTCACCTGTTTCCATTTGCTCTTCCTTAATTCGTTGTTGAAATTAATTTTTGATTTTCGTTGTTGACTTTGATCTTGCATCGTGATAAATTTTGTGGATTAAATTGTTATATATCCTGATAAGATAAACGTCTGCTTTAGTTATGGAGTTTAGAATTTATCGCAGCCATATTAGCTGGTATGACAAAAACATAGAGCCTGATTTTGGATATATTATTCTATTCATAGAATTTAGATTTTCTCGCAGCCATACCGGTTGGCGTGGCGAGAATTCTAGATAATATGATTTTAGGGAGTATACCTTAGTTATGACTCTATCGTTTATTGCATCTAGGCTTACTGTGTGGCAAAAATTATGGCAACATGATTTCAGGAAGACGTATATGATTATCAGATCATATCTCAGCTTGGTTCACTTCGTTATGATCGATTGAGCAAGAATAAATTCTTATTTTTATCATTCTTTCCCGTCTTTATTAACTCTGTTTTATCTACATCTACAACTAGAATTACAGGTTCTCTAGGACTCTCCAATAGGATTGCTTTCATGTTATCTTTTGGACATAATTATTTTTGTGTTCCATCTTTTCTATGACTTGACTAAACTCTTCTTCGTTAACCTCTTGGATAATTCTTCTCGTTATAAATCTCGTTATCTTTGTACCATTCTTGGAGATATTCCAATAAACTTTTCTGTCTTGCTTGACCTTTAACTTGTTTGGACACTGTTATGGATTGCTTGACCCAGTCTTAGGCCTTGTTACCTTCTATTTCATAGGCGACCGAAATAGCCAAACCTTGTTGACTGATCCTGTAGTATAACTATAAATGTATTGTGTGTTTGTGATAAGTACTTTTCCTAGGGATTGGTTAGATTAAGCTTATAGAACAAGTATGGGTGACTGACTGTAGTAGACTTGGAAACCATTAAGAACGATTGTATTGGTATTATGACTCGATGATAGGGTATCTAAGATGGAAAAATGAGATATTATATTATTGTGACTATGGATTGAGGATTAGAATCTTGTGCTTAGAGTTTGAGGATTGGATATTCTTAGGACTTTGATGACCAAGTGATTATTGGTTATCTACGGGCTAATTACAGGTGATTAAAGGGTAGATCGATATGTGGATTGATATAGAATAAGTTAGAATGAGTTATCGTATTGCATACGAGATCGAAAAGATATCAGTTAAAAGGACAAAGAACAAGACAAAGACATATGTACATTGGTAATTAATAAATCGGGAGTTTTAAAATCGAGGATTTATATTTGGAGGACTTGTTGAGTAAAAAGAAGAAGGCTCTACGCCAAGGATAAGAATTGAACGTATAATTTCAAGGAGAAACTGTAGGAAAAGATTGACGACAAATGATGCAAGGGAACTGTAGATTGATAAAATAAGGATACTTAGGATACGATAAGGAAATCCAGTATTTACAATTGAGGTTAAAAATATGGTTGATGACCAAGCATTGTTTGCTTATGAACATGTCCAGAGAATGACCTATATTTTAAGGTATACGTTAAGGTTTCATGTTAGTATGGAAGATTCTAAAGGATATATGACGTAGTTTATGATAGAAGGACTTTGATTGAACCTGAACCAAAAAGTTTATAGGAGAAACAAAAGAGATGATTACAAGGATAGCAGATTGAGTATTGTAGCCAGAGCAGCTACATATTATAGTTTGACCGGTTGGATGATTTTTAATTTCGAGGACAAAATTTTTGTAAGGTGGGTAGGATGTAAGCCCCCTGAATTTCAGGGGTTTATTTTTATTTTTCTAAATGAATTATTATCGATAAATATTTTATTTATTTAATTGTTTAGATCATTAATGTACCTTTCTATGACTTTGACTTCTGGAGCGTCAGGGATACCAATCTCTGTAAACTCTCTTCACGAGTTTTGAAGTAGACAAGATTATCTTCGTTTTGATATATCCTGTCCCACTTGAATTCGTTCCCTTGTGCTCTTTTTGTATCGCACAAGTTCGGGTCAACTTAGACCAATTAATCGTTGAATAATTATTTTCACTTTTATTTTTGATCGTCGTTTACACGTTCCCGTGACTTTTAATTTAGGAGCACGAGACCAGTCGTTTTCTCAGAACCAACTTCTCATGAATGATCTACTCAAGATGCTCTTCACCCATGACCTTCTTGTCCCACTCAGATACTTCATTTTGTGCTTCATTTTATTCGCACAACTTTCGGTTCAATTTAGGCCGATTAATTATCTACCGTGAAACCTGATTTAATTTCCGATTTAATTTCGGGACCCGACATCGACCCAACCTAGTCGACCCAAAGTATGAACGTGGCCCACACGAAGCCTACTCCCCGCATGAAACTTGTGTCCCATTTATTGGAGTCCCCGCATATTATTTATTTTCCCGTGATTATAAATCCCTATTTTTAATTCGAACATCGCCCCCGGTTCGATTTTGACCCGACCCCGCTCGACCGAACCCGAACCCAAGCTCCACGTTGCTCTTTCATGACTGCCCGAGTATCCCACATAATTTTCCTATTTTTTCTATTTTAAATATCTATTTATTCTCTCTCTATTCTACAAATATCTCATTTAATATCCCTTATATATATACATATATATATATATATATATATATATATATATATATATATATATAAATATCTCTCTCTTACTCTCTCTCTCCAAACACAACTCATACACCCCCTCACCTCCACCTCACAGCACCCCCTCCCCCTGTGGACCGACCTACTTTCCTCACTCTCTCTCTCATCCTATAATATCAACTCTATCTCTCACTCTCTTTATATTACACACACTCATACAACACATTGAACTCTCTCACCCTCTCTCATTTTTCTCCACAGCCGACTCCCTTATCCCTCCAAGCCGAACACCACCCTCCTCCACCACCAGTCATCCTCCCTCACCTCCTCCTTCCTCCTCCCTCTCTATTTTCATCATCATCTTCTTCATCTACATCATCACCATCACTACTAAACACTATCACCACCAACACTCCCACCATAGCCTCCGCCACCCTCCGCCCACGGCTGCGTCGCGCGCCACCACGTGGCCGGCCAGCCTTCCCCCGCCGTGCCTGGCGCTGAGCGCCGCCGCCCTGGCCGGCAGGCCAGCCGCAACAACGCTGCTACAGCGGCAGCAAGTTGCAGCAGTGGCAGCGTGCCACCCCCGTGCGCGCATGGGCGCGTGGCACGCGACCACCGTGGCCGACCGCCGCCGCCGGCGACCCTCCATTGGCGCGCGCACCCCCGACGACCTCTCCCTGTCAACCACCGGCCTCCCCGACGTGTTAAACACACGATTCGTGCGTTTACGTCGAAATCCCGTCGACACGCGCGTGGGAAAAATTCGGAAATTGTGTTCGGGACAGCGACTTCACGCGCGTTTTCTGGAAGATCCGACCGTTGGATCGGCAAACTCCTTTCTCCATCACAATCTCGGTATATCCATCTTTACTCCTGTCAATTTTCGTCCGTTAATTATCTCGTTTGATACCTCAAAACTTGCCACCAAGTTGACACTTTAAATTGAACTATTTTTGGACAGTTTCGTGGAGCCGACTTCGTCAGCTCGTAACTCCGCCGTCGCAGCTCCGTTTTGCGCGCCGTCAGTTCTGGTGCACATCAGGTATAACCCTCTTCCTTCCCCCTTTAGATTTCATTTCAGTTTGAGCTTGTTAGGTCGGTCGAATTCGACGCCAAAGTTGGTCGTTCGAATTCTTAGTGTTGCACTTGTAAAATTCCATTTTTGAACCCGGGACTCCGGATTCAATTTCTGACACCACCAGTAGACTCGTGGCGTTGTTCTGGCATGTTTTCATATAAAGTTTGCTTGATTTGGAGAACGTGGGCCCTGGCATGCATTTCGGTGCAAAGCGGGTCCCACTTTTCGAGTCAACGGGTCACTTTGAGATCGGCTCATCGGAATCCAATTCCGGATATACCATTGAGTTCGTATCGTCATTCTGGACTCGTTGACATATAATTTGCTAAATTTTGAAGACATTTGCTCCGGCACGCATTTCCGTGCAAACCGGATACCAAGTGTCGCGTTAACGTATTATTTTGAGATCGGCACATCGGAATCCCATTTTGGACATACCGTTGGGTTCGTATCATCATTCTGGATTCGTGGACATATAATTTGCTAGATTTTGTAGACTTCTATTCCGACACGTTTTTCGGTGCAAAGTGTGTCCAACGACGGACATCATTTTGACCCGAAATTACCGTTTTGTCCCTATGTCCAAATTGGACTTATGGGTAGGCTATCCTAGCTGGTTTGACCATTCTGGACACATTGGGGATATTTATTTTATCATCCGACAACATCTGTAGATTTTGATTATGTATTATCCTTAATTTATAATTAATTATTTTTCTAGATATTGTTACTTTCTGGTTTTGAATTTTTATATATATTTTAATTGCTGTAAAAATCTTGGAAAAATGGTATTTAAATATTATGTTAATTTAGCTAATTTATTATAATTTTTCTAGCATTTAATAAGTACATTTGGTATTTTATAAAAATGGGAAAACTGAACTCATTTTCAATATATTTATGTTTGCTGATTTTTAATAATTATTTATGAGGGCTTATAAATTCCAAAAAAATTAGTATAAATTTTTATAATTAACAAGAATCATTTTGGTACTTTATTTTATATATATTTGAGCTTTTTGTCTATCTCAAAAATTGTTGGAACATAGTGTACAGTAGATTTAATTATTAAATAATTATGACTTGCAACTTTTTATGTTGTTTTGTGTTTTAGTCGTATTGGACCTCACCCCGTACTAGTATAAAGACCCTAGGAATTTAGTTTGTGTATAGTGGCACTCCACATTAGACTTTTATGCTAGGTCCCCACTTAGTTAGTATCCAGTTAGGAGTCGTGTCTCACCACTAGTGTAATCTTGATCATAGCTTAGAACTGAGTTTGTATATCACTATTGACAGGACACCGGATATCTATATCTTCATACTAGTATTCTTGCTTTGCTCGAGACAAGTACATCTACACACTCATTTACTGTCTTTTAATACTAGAACCTGTATTAACCCTGTTAAAATACTGCTTTCTGAATAACTGCAAGTTAAATCTTCACATGTTACATTAAATTGGTCCCTACCATGCTTAGGACAGTTATCATATCTTCACATGTTTCTTTCTGGTTCTCAGCACATGTTTCACTATGCTTTATACGGCTCTGAGTATTCACATGTTTTGTACTGCTCCCAGTACCTGCCATGCTTATACTGCTCCCAGTATTTCCCACATGTTTTACCGTTCTCGTATGTCAACCCTTGATTTTCAAAAATTATTAAACTAGTGTTAATTAATGATTAAATGTCATTAATGGTTTTAAAATAATTTAATATGATTTTAGGAATTTTCTAGAATTTTTAAATGAATTTTAATGAGTTTTAAATATAAAAAGTATTATTTTGTAATTTATTTAAATGTTTTAATAGCATTTTGTAATTTTCTAAATTGTTTTAATAGTGTTTTGCAATTATTAGAAGTGATTGTATATCAATTTGTAATAAATGGTTTGTTTTTAAATAAGGAATGCAAATTATATTTGCATTTATTATCTGTTAAAAGCCTTTATGCAATTTCCTAAACTAGGGGGGCTTTTGTGCTAACTGTCAACCCCCCCCCCACGACACTCTCTCTCTCCTCCAGCTCTCACCCGCTCCCGTTGACCCCTGCCCCGACCGACTACGACCGGCTGACCCCGCCTTTCCCGGCTGCCCGACCGCCTCGAGACCCACCTATAAAATCCCCCACTCCCCCTGACCTAAACCCTAACCCTAAACTCTCACCACAGTCACCGACGACCCCTCTTCCCCGACGAACCCCCAAACCCTAACCCTACTCCGGCGAACGCTGCTCCGCCCCAACCGACGACCTTCACCGCCAACCACCACCACCATTCGACTCGCCCTGTCACGCCGACGCCAGCGCCACCGGAGCGCCCCGATCCCGATGCCTCCTCCGCCGTCCCCGACCTTCGAATCACCCTTCAACTCGCTGGACACGTGAGTATTTGTGTCAAACCGTGTCGTGTGAGGCTCGTGTCCACATATGTTGTTCGCCGTGTCCTGGCGAGCACAAGTGTGGAGCTGGACACACGAGACTGAGCTCGTACGTATCGTGCTAAGCGAGGACATGCTGATACCTGTGTCCTTAACTGTCAGGACACAGGATGGTTTTTATATTTTTTTTTTATGTGTTAATTAATTCGAACCTAAATAAAACTAACCTAAGGTCTAATCCTAACAGTCGGGCCAACTGGCCCACTGGCCAGCGCGCAATAAATAAACTCCTCCCTCCCGCTCTGTTGGCTCGAGTTCGAGCTCCCTTTATGTTCTCTTTTTCTGTTTTCTTTTTTCTTTTCTTTTTCCTTTTGTTTTGTATATATATTTATATATATATGTATATATGTATTAATGTATGTATATATATATGTATACTGTTTTTAACAGTATTTTATATATATGTATATATACTTTATAGTTAGTAAATTTTATGTATATATGTTTGTATATATGTATATATTTTTTTGTGTATATATATTTTTATGTGTATATATATTATATATATATATATATATATACACTTTATAAATAAGAATTTTCTTGTATATATATATATTTGTATATATATATAGATACTTTACAAATAAGTATTTTCCTTATACATAGATATATGTACTTTCAACATATGTATGTATATATTTATTTTGAACTTTATTTAAATATTAATATTATTTTTGTACTTTTACCAAGTCATATTTTATTGTATTTAAATTACTGCAACCATTTGGTGTCCAAGCCTAGCATGGGTATTTGGGCTCAAATGTGTTTTCACACATTCAAGACCTGTACAAGTCATATTGGACTTGATTCATGGCCTTGGGTCCTGTATTTGAACTTTGGTTCAATTATATACATGGACAAAATATGCAGATAATTAATTATTGTGTGCAATGCTGTTTTTGATTTTCTAAAATACTTAAAGTATTGCTAAAATTATGGAAAAATAGTATTTAGATACTATGTTAAGTTGGCTAATTTAGTATAATTTGTAATATTTAATTTACTGTTTTGCCCCTAGTTTGGCCTATGAAACCAAACTCATTTTCTGTATACTTAGGAAAACTGATTTTTATAAAATATTTGTACTGGTTAATAAATTCCAAAAAAATTATAATAAATTTCTATGATTAACAAGGATCACCTTGGTACTTTACTTTAAGAAAAACTAGGCTTTTTGTCTACTTCAAAAATTGTTAGAACATAATGATCTTTTGATTTATTTATTGATTAATTACGACTTGTAGCTTTTTGTGTTATTTGGAGTTTTAGTCGTGTTGAACCCCATCCCTCACTAGAGTAAAGACCCTAGAAAGTTAGTTAACATAGTGTGTCACCCCACATTGGTCTCCTATGCCAAGTCATTATTTTGGCTTGGTGCCCAATCACAAGTCGTGTTTCACCAATTAGTGTCCTAGTGTTTTAGCTTAGTATAAAACTAAGTTGTTGTATTTACTTCTACAGTGACGAGCTACCAGACATCCATAGCATTGTTACCGCAGCTTGTTTTGTTTTGCTTTGCTAGAGACAAGTACTTTCTACGAACTTTACATACTGCTATAAACCATAAAACTGTGAATCACCAAACCATGTTAAATGCTGATCCTTGGGGTAGCAAGTTAGAACTTTACATGTTGTATTACTTTCAGTCTCTACCATGTTTATACCGTATCTCATAATATCTCTCACATGTTTAAATAACGGGTTTAGGGGAAACTGCTAGTAGTGTACGTGATCATGACCCCCTTCTCCGTATGTATTTACCGAGCATCGTTACATTCTATATGTATCTGTGTCGTATGTCTGGTCCCGTGTTTGTGTATGGATATACACCGATGCCGTTATGTGTACGTATGTGCACATCAGAAAATTGATATGTACCGCTGTACATCCTGATTACCTATTGACTGATCACTCACCTACTACAGTTTTAAACTTTAAAATGTATATCTATCGCCATGATAAAATATACCTAAAACTGAACCAACATGATATGTCATTTTCTTTCATCACATGATCAGTATTATATGTTTGTTAGATTTAGTACTTGCTCCCGTCCTGACAGGATAACGTTGTAGGTATCCTTACTGAGGAGGAGTTACTCTGTGACACTTACTATGGAGATACTGCCGAGGACCCGGCTCTGCTTTACGAGGATGTTCCTGTTGGGAACCTCGCCTAGTTGTCTTTTGTTTACTTAGACTTTTGAGAGTAGACGAGTTTAGACTATATCATTTTGTAACTGGACATGTATCCAGTTTTACATTTTAGTTTACTTGTACTTGGATATTTTACTATATACGACGACTTTTGTGTTTGGAGCATTTATGATTCTTCTTCACTTATAGAACTGTTTAGCACATTTAGTCTTATCCTGTTGTCTTTAGAACA
>JANAVB010037018.1:2444597-2520731 GCA_029216955.1 Iris pallida | reverse complement strand
CCCCCCCCCCCCCCCCCCCCCCCCCCCTTCCCCCCCCCCCCCCCCCCCCCCCTTTTAGCTTAAGGCCTATAACCCCCCCCCCCCCCCCCCTTCACCTATGTATATATGTATATATATATATATATATATTATATATATATACATATATATATATATATATGGTTAGAATCGTAGAGAAAGTAGAAGAAGATTATGGAATGAGAAGTTAGAAAAGAATTAGAGGTTAGAAGAAAAGATTCACTACAAAAAAAGTTGGCTTTTGGGACGACGCTATTATGAACGCTAGTCTGAAACGTCCTAAAAATTTAGTTTTTGGGACGGATATGTTTTTGGTAACAACAAAATAGTATTATTTGGGACAGATTGTAAAATAGGTCTCTTATTTGGGACTATTATAATTTTTTGTCCCAAATAAATTCTAGGAACGTCCCAAATAATCTCGGCGGGAATGTCAAATATTTGGCGGCTCATTACCATTTTTTTTGCAAATTTTTTTTCCTCCATCTTATTCTCTCCTATCCGTTGGTTCTCTCAACAGAAACTTCCACCGTTGGATCACACACATCGATCTTTATTTTGGGAGAAATCAAAACCCTTTCTCTCTCGATCAGACTCCAACACCAACATCCACTCCCCTCCTCGTTTAAAACCCTAACAAAGAGAACAAAGAGAAAAAACCCTCCAATGTCAGCCACCACCAACCTCATATCCCTAAAACCCTTCCGAAAACCCTAATCCCTTCCTAAACCCCAACCCCAACACATAATTCGTCACTCTCCCTCTCCACCACCAGAAGTAAAACCGTAACCCTAACCCTAAAAGCAGTCCTATCCGAATCCCCGAACCTACCACCTACCACCACCGACCTCTACTTCAGTCGCTCCTCCGAGGCCACCTCTCCGTTAAGGGTGTCACGGTGGAGGAGGCCATGGCGAAGGCCCTGTAGAGGCTCGACTCCATCGTCGGTTATGCCGTCAAGGCCAGCAAAAATATTAGGATACTGGAGCATCTGTGCTCGCTGGGCTCCGGTGTGGTTCTCGTTAGCGACAATGAGTTCCGCCTCGCCTTCTGTGCCGGCTTTGACCCCAAAAGGTTGTGCTGATTGTGTCATTTTATGGTGTATTTTTGTATTTCTTGATATACTAATTTGTCACACTTATGCTATTGATTAAAAGAAAAAACTAATTGTTAGGTCTCTTTTAGTGAAACCAAATAGACCTAAATTTCTATACTTGTTATCCCCTATTAATATTAATATTTCCCGATGATCCAAAATGTTATGCTTCATGCTGTCAATTAAAGAACTAATTTTTTGGGAGCTCTTTGATGAAATCAAATATATTCGATTTGAGAACTTGATGATTAGGGATTTTAATTGATTAGAACATCTAGTTAACATGAAAAAAAATGATTTGTTTGACACCTGTATTGTGTCGGAGCCCGACCAAGCTCACCCCTGTTGTTATGAGCCTTTTATATGTCTACGGTCTATAAAAAACTCACATACAACAATAGAAATGTAAACAAGAAGGGCACTAAAACAACTAATCCAACAATTCAGCAGTTTCTTTGATGAAACTTCGGCTCCATCTCAATGTTGCAACCAACAGCTAGACAAGTAGTTCGGGATAAAATAAGTTGCATAGTCTATGTGTGACCAAATCTCTTATATATACACTGAATATTAGCAATGTTCGGTAGTGATTAAATTGAATATGTTTGGTCATAATTCATACATTTTATACTACTTACGAAATTTATTAGGATAGGCTCATCTGAATTTCTGTAAACCCTGCAGATATAATTTTCTCCGGAGTCCAGCATTCACGATACCCATGATTCCTACTTGAATCCTGTAGTCCTGTCCTCACTTCAGTATATCAAAAGGGTGGGTTTGGAGCTGTTTACCGTGGTACTCTACCACAGGGCCAAGAGGTCGTAATAAAGGTTCGTTCATCCACTTTGACTCAAGGAACCCGTAAGTTTGATATAATGAGGTAATCCATTATAAATATTTACTTATTTGTCTATTTAATATTTATCATAATGTGTGCTTGTACTAGGAATTAGGTTCACATGACCCTTTGTTTTCCTAAATTTTATGCTTACAATTATGTTTTAGAAACCACTGAGGTGCATTATGTACTAACACAAATGAATGCTTACATTATATGTTGCACGAATATGGACACTGATACGGATAAGGACAAGATATAGGTACTTGATACAAAGGTATTCTAACAGGTAAAATGTAATCACCTCTGTTGCACGAAGACGCACTTAGGGACATGATATGGATATGGACATCATTTTTCCGTATCCATACACCATAGCTTGCAGTTCTGTTTTAGAACCCTCTTAGGTGCACTATGTAATATCTCAGCCAACAAGGACATTTAAAGGGGTTTAGGAGCTTTTCAGTTTCTGAGCAAATATTGATAGTTGATATTTAGATAACCATGCTCATATGTAATATCTGGTAATTTAACTCTATGAGATAAATATGTGTTTTGCCAAACTTTGAGGTAATGATGTAGTTACAACAGTATTTACTTGCAAGTACAGAAAGTTCTATAGAGTAGTTGCCAGGAATGACTTAAAAAATTTGTTGTCGAAACATATATATTTTTTATATAGAACAAATGCCTTCTTATTCATGGTTTCAAGAGTAAATCTTGTTTCACAGGTAAACCTTCTTTCAGCTACTCGATAGGTAACCCTACTTTCAGCTATTCGACATGAGAATTTGGTCCCACTTCTTGGCTACTGCTGTGAATATGATCATTAAATTCTAGTCTACTACCCTTCACGTCCAATGGTTCACTACAAGACCATCTTCATGGCACTCATCCTAATTGTATTCCAACTAGGCTCTTCGTCTTTACCTTCCTCAAAGAGGTATGTATTTTATCTCCCTATTGTTACAGTCTGCTGCTGTTTTGCTTAGTCTAATGCAACCACTTGCCTTAGGTTGTTTTGTTGTTGTTGTTATATATATATATATATATATATATATATATATATATATATATATATATATATATGAGCACCAAGATTTATTTTGAGGGAAAAGACTCGATTATACTTTGGTCTGGTTCTCTTTAGGAAACCACGCACTCTCTTTTCTAGATGGATTAAATTTGAATACCAACAGAAACTTGTCCAGTTTGATTCTCAATTAATTGGTTATAAAATATAAATGTATTTTGATCAGATACTTACACCGGAACAGTAAGCATCCTTTCTATTCAAAGAAGTTAAAGTATAGACGACACACAGGTTATGTCGTAAAAGCTAGTAACTTTTTACGATAGGGGCTAATACGGCGTAAGCATGCACGCCGTATAAAGTGATTTATGATGCACATTATACACTGTAAAAATCCTTTGCCTGTAATGATGCATATATTAGCTTTCAGCATCATACTTAGGACTGATACTAGTATTTATTGTGTTGGATTAGGTGGACAGGAAAGACCTATATTAGAACAGAATGACATTAAATCTTGTAATGGTCTCAAGATGGTAATATTTAATGTACTATTTTTAATCTTCATACTTTTTAGACTAACCCTGTCATACTTGTCTTTTTACGTTTACTAATAAATGCTTATTTATGGGTTCTGTAAAAAACAGAAGATTCCTGATGCTGAAGCAGACTTGTTTAAGTCTACTGACAAAATTCAGGTAAGTTTCTGTACTCACCAGTTATTGCCAGGAAAACACCATAGTTCTATAAACTATATCTACATATTACAATGTAATGTGCTGTATATACTAGTGTTTGCATTTTTTTTGTCACAATATGTCCCGTACTGACAGTGCCACTCTTGTGATACATAATTCTGCAGTTTCAACAGTTTAATCTCCACTTCTTGGAATTCAAGATGCTAGGAAATTACTAGTCCATGCTTGCAGTATTTCATCTGTGATTAATATTGAAATTTCATCCTTATTTAGTTTTCAACTGTTCATCTACATCTTATAAAAATGTGGGATATGCATGTTATTCAATTTGTTCTTACTACAGTACGTGCTACAAAGTTACATGGTGGCTATCATTGTTCTCTTTCTAAAATGCATGCTTACCAAGCTAGTAGTGCCAATGATGCATTCATGTCGTGTGCTTATTTCTGTCCTCTAAGGTACTCATGCTGCTCATGTGCTAGGTGAAAGGCACTCTTCTCGTATGAAGCTGCTTTTTGCTGGCTAAGGACAATGGGTTGACAGTTTATACTTTCTTTTATGTTCACTAGTTTGAAACTCTACAAGGGAGACTAATAATCGAGGTTGTAAAAGTCACTAGGCGGGAGTCTGGCGGGCACTGGGCACCTATCCCCGCCTAATTCTAGGCGGTCCCAAAAAAGCGATCCAAATTTGTTTTGCTGAAAATTGCCATAAACCCCAAATAACCTGGTTGTCGGCCGTTGGGCCTGCACTAGGTGGGTGCCTTGACGCCGGCTAATCCCGATTTTTAGAAGAGTGCTAATAATGACTGAACTCTTGATTTTTTTGTTGAGCAGAGAACACTTTGTAGGAATGCAGGAATGCAGCCATACTGGATATTTTTATTGGTGGGAATATTATTTTGTATTCTTTTATGAGAAATAAATAATAAACATGACAATAACTGGAGTCGGAATTTTATAGTTCTTTACTTCCTCTGGAATGAAATAAATTCAGTTAAATATTTGTAAGGTCTTTTAACTTTTATTAGAATATATTTCACTTTTCTTTTGTTCATTTATTTTCTCTTTAGTTATTACTTCTACTGTCAATATGCATATTTGTGGATAACGGAAATTAAACTGCAATGCATTTATCACATGGAAAGTTTACTTGTGGAGAATCTGATTAATCAAGACGTGCAGGACACTGCCATTTTGTGGGAGAGTAGCCCGGGCTTTGATCATGCGTCTACTGATAATAATGGGAAAGAAAATCTAACTTGGTCTGTTAAAGAAACCGGTGGATCTTTTGGCAAGCCTAATGCTGGGGAAATAGGAATCAAGGACTCAATGTTTCATTCAGTAATTGCTCTTGATGATATCATTTCAAGTCTTTATAATGAGAGTGATCAATCTCATCCAGTTCTCCCTACACAAATTCCTACCAGTGGTGGATCAAATATAGCTGTGATCAGTCCAGATTCGGTTTCCCTTAATGGTGATAGTTATTTCGATGACAGTGAATGGGAATTTCAGAAGGCTCCAGATTCGATAGAATTTCAGAAGGCTCCAGATTCGATAGTCATTTATCCAAAGTCGTCTCGTAAAATAGATGAAAATCTGTCATGTGGATCACCTCAGATTCCTAGTTTGGATCTGTACTCTAGATTGAAAGAGGAAAGTCTCTTCTTCATAGTTCACCATCTTGACGATCTCAAGGTTAGTAAACAAAAACTTTTGAGATGTTTACATGATAATTAATTTTGTTTGATTTATGAATTACTTTTCATGTTAGAAAGCTCATGAGGTTGCCTCTCTTTCTGGGGAACAAGCTAAAGCATTGAAAATTGATGAGGATATCCAGGTTGGTCATTTTGTTATTTAGAGTATAGAAAGGTCGTGCTGTTATTATTGTTGTTGTTGCTGCTGCGCGCTGCTGTTGTTGTTGGAATTTAGTTGTTATATGTCTTCATCTGTGAACAATTTTGACCCTACAATATTGATGTGAGGATCATATTGCTAACTAATAAGACCCAATTATGCTCTATGCACCTTCCCCTCTTTGTTTAAACTTAACCTTGGCACTCAATGATAGTGAATATCTGTAGGCAAACCCTTCCTCTCTCAGTTTCATTTACGACACAAATTACCATTCTCTTGAATCCTTTATTTTCCTCCTCTTTTGTTTGTAAGACATCTATCGATTTTACAAAATTCTGCTCTAGCATTTTTTTTCCTGAGTTGCTTTTTGTATGTACTTGAAAAGTTGGGTTAAAAGCTATCTTGTTATTTCTAAAGGGACATCCCTGATTACTATTGCAATATGCAGAGTGAAGACGCGGAGGTAGTTTTTACAAGCTTTGAAGAGAGTTGGTGTTTTGATGATAGGTCAAGTGTAAGCACAACAGCACATTCCTTCTCGAGGAATCATACATGTAGAACATTGTCGACTGTCGCTTGTGAGGGGGTACCTCCATCACTTGATTAAACTCTAATGAGGCAGAATGCTAGGTTGATATATTTGTGTTTCTTAAGAGAGAGGTGCACTTCAGAACACGATCATTATATCCCAAGGAACTTTGTAAGTATGTGCTAAAGCTGATCAAAATGATGCTGACTTGGATACTTTAGTAGGAAAAAAAATTCCCTTACAAATACTAAAGTCATGAGTTTCTTTTGGCCTATACCTTATGATCACCTCATAAGCTTACTTCCATGACGGTACTATACCACATCAACTTGTCAGCTGGCGATACTTATTGTAATAATATCTTAGAATAACCAATTTCATGTACAATTTCTTTGTTTGGGCGAGACACTGATATTTCAGCGCATAATCACATATAATATGTTATAGGACTGCACGGCCTTGGATGTTCATTTTGCATCAATGAGCTGACATTGATTACTAGTTAGCTTATTCTTTATGTTTATAATGGACCCACTGGATCATACAATTCACCAAACGATACTCTTCATACTTCATTTAGACAATCCATGATTGTGATTAATGGTGCAAAAACATATGATCCAGTAACTCTACATCTGATTTTGTAATGTTGACATAAATATTACAACTCTATATTCTGGACATCTTTTCTGTTCCTTCTTTGACTTAAGTTGATTACTTAATGTTTATGTTTATAATGGATCATACAATTCATCTAAACAGATAATTTTCATAGGTCATTTAGTCAATCCATGACTGTGTAATGGTGCAAACAAAACATATGACCCAGTATCTCTTCATATGATTTTTATTGTTGACATAAAATTATAACTCTGTATTGGACATCTTTTTGTTCCTCTGATTACTCAGGTTGAATACTCTGAAGGAATATGTACAGGCAACGGAAGAAGACAATTCATGTACCCAATACAAAACTTTTGGGATAAAGGCTTTGTTATTCTTGTAATATTGCTGTAGCATGTATTGAATGTAGTTAGTTTTCAGAACCTACTATAGAAATTATTTGTTATCTATCTTTCATGCTAGCACATTCTTCAGTTCGAGAAAATTTTATTTTCTTCAAAAGTGTGACTACTATCACTAAATCTTGATTAGCTTCTCGTCCCTATTTAACTATTTGATATAAAGAATAATCTCTTCTTCGTCAGGTGATTTACAAGAAGCTTCAAGAAGCTATGGTTTCTGAAAATATGTACATGGGGAAACACCAATCGAGAGAAGCTTGTGTTAGTCAACTGGTTCATTTTGTAGAAGATCCATGTTTCCAAGCTTTTGAGCAAGAATATCACTTATCAAAAAGAGTGTTATTGGTATGTGCAGTTCCACCTCTAATATTTCTTTTGGTAGGTAGTAGACTTTAACCTGTAAGAAGGATACTTTTACCTAAGCGTATTTCTGAGTCTTCTGTTTGTGTTGCCTGATTTCGTCATGCAATCCTACAAGATTAAGATATTTACATTTCATATCGGGATGCCAATAGTTGTAACTTTTATTGGCACTGGATCAAAAATTTCCAATATTCAGACAAGCCTTGAAAATTTCCTGTTGCTGAAGCTGCATAGCCAATTGTCTAATGTGGTTTGGACTTTGGACATGTGTAACAGAGATGAAATCTTAGCAGCTGCTAGAACTAGGTTAAATTAGAGAGGAATGGCTCTTAGGAGAGTGGAACGGGAGAAAATATTTCATGTGGCTGACCCTGAGAGTTTGGGTAGAGCTTTTCTTGTTGTTGTTTAGGTATTATTTATTCTTTTTTCTTCTTGGTTTACATTTTTTATGTTCTTTGCAATACCATGTGTGGAATTTCATATTAAAGGAGCCCCTTCTTACTAGACCTCCTAGATCCGCCCTTCCATTTAACAGATATATGTTGTTGCCATAACTGTACTTATTGTGGTAAGCTGCAAACTGTGATATCCTAATTTGTATTACTATAATTTTCTATCTTCTTTAATATCCTAATTGTTTGCAATGTTGGTAATCCAAGTCATTTTTATCTGAAAAACTATATAAGGAAATTTGGAAATGTGCAGGTAAATATGATTATTATGCACAAGTGGAGTTTATTGAAATATTATTTGTTAGGGTGACATAGGGATCAAAAGGTGCTTGCTACAGTTTGATCTACAATATGGTGCTACTGTCTGGATGGCATCTTTGTGGAAATCTGGTGTTGCTGTCGGATCACATCAATAGGATTCCGAATTTCAAGCCCGCAAAATGATGACTGTTAATGATGACATGGTGATAGTCACATGGTTTCCAATGACGATGTCCCTCCTTCAGGTGAAAGCGTTGGAAGGTCAGACTCGGAAATTTCTGCGTTTAAGGGGAAGAATATAATGAATTTCGATTGGTCAGAACATTGAAAACCTCTCTCCCTCTCCCTCTCTCTTGTTTCTTCTATCATGCATTTGAAGGTAAATACACTTTCCATGATGACTATATATTATATTTAGTTGTTATGTAGTCAATCCAATCAATATGATGGTGCTTGTGTAGCTAGTTAACACATTTAAGCTTTCATTACTGTTGGACTAATACACCAGTTTCTAGGAAATCATACACATCCTCCCATAACACTATTATGTTTCTTTTGCCATTGCATTTACTATTATTAGCAAAGTGGCCATACTCTTGTTTCGTGTACTTGGATACATCACTACTAGCAAAGTGCCTATGCTTGTTTTTTTTTCCCCTGAATTCTAATATGCCCAGAGTTCGATCTTGTGGTTTTTTTTTAGAGGTTGACTACATAGAAGAGCAATTTAACTTGAAGTAACATAGAAACTTGAGTTCATAGAAGATGTACCAAAATTAGTTTTTTCAACATCGACACGTATTCGTTTACTAAAATTTAAAGAACTGTTGTATAATTGGTATATATATCATAACCATATCCATGTTCCATGTTCAAGTCTTTATCTTTACATGCCTTTTGTCTTGTATTGTATATTCAAACTACATCACTCATAACTTTTTGCATGTTTTCTCACAAAACATCTTTTGGTATAGTAAAAATAATGCATATTGCATATCTTCTGATTTCCCAATAATGTTATCTTAATGAACATATTTATGTAAATTTAATAACTACATATTGCTGGAAATTATTGTTGTAAATTTAATAACTGCATTCTTAGAACAGATTCTTAGAACAAAAATCTATATTCTCCTAGATATATGACGATAAGTGAAGTTGATTTTTAATAATTTCCTAATTTGTGAGCTTCTTTATGGACATGCAGATATGCTCCATAAGGTTTGACTAATCAATACTATGCGATCCGTTTGGTTCAAGAACCTTTATTATAGCCATTTATTTTGGTTTTTAGCTTTCATGTGATGTCAATATTGACTGGACTTGGAATTTGCTTGAATTGTTGTTTCATGGCATTTCATATAGGATGTAAAATGCAAGCAGAATATTGGAGGAAAGAGAGTAGCAACTGGGCTAAACTTTCTTGGACATTCTAGTTTAACAACCCTCAAGAGACCTTGTGACATCCAAAATCAGCATGCCCAGGTTGGTCTTCTTTCACTTTTAAGTTTAAGAAAGGAACATATAAGTTATAATGGCGAGTTCCATCTTTTTGCTGCAATTTGTCTGATTTACAAATGTCTTACATCTCTGTGCAGAAACTACGAAAAAAGTTTAAGTAAAAACCAACGCAAGTGGCTGAGAATGATAAAACTGATAAAGAAAGCGAGCGAGAAGGAGAGTCCGGCCAAACATCCAAAGGTCATTGATGATTCTGCTATGTCTGGCTTCAAAAGTATTTTGGGTTTACTTTGCGAATGATGGAAGATGACACTAAATGATGTAAAGCATTTTAGATTCATTTTGTAAATGTTGAGAGATATGATTAACAATGTAAATCTTTTTGGTATACGTTTAATGATGCAAAGAGTTTTGAGTTCATTTTTTAGAAGCTCAATGATGTACCTTGGGTTTATTTTATAAACGATTAGATATACGTTTAATGATGTTGTATAAATACTATATTTTTTGCTAATGCAATACTACAATATGCAATTGAACTTATATATTTATAAATGGATTTTGTTATTTAAGTATTTTAATTGTATGCTTTATAGGTGGAACATGAAAATAATAATTTCATAATAATTAGCACAATTATTATTACTTTTTTGGGATGGATATGTAATTGTCCTAAAAATAAATTACATCCTTTTGTGACTACGTCCATAATTTTTAGGACGGTTTTTTTTGTCACAAATACTTATATTTTGGGACGGTTTAATAATCCGTCATAAAAATATAATAATTCAGATACTTTTGGGACAGTTAGTTTTTTGACCCTAAAACCTAATTAGGACGGTTTTTTTCGTCCTAAAACTTTTTGCCACGCCACCCTAATGGGACCGGCCATTCCCGTCCCAAAGGCCGTCCCAAATAGTTGTTGGGACGGTAATTGCAGTTTTTAAGACGGTTTTTTGTTGTCCCCAAAGGTCACTTTTTTTGTAGTGATTGGAAGAAGTTGGAAGAATAGGAAGAAAGCTAGAATAGGAAAAAGGGAAAAACCGAGTTAGAGGGCGAAACGGAGCTCGGAGTATCCGATTGAGTTGAAACTTGGCGTGGGGCATGAATACGTGATTTAGATTTTGCGGGTAGGCTTCCGGGTGGAATTCGGGGTTGTAGGGCGCCCGTATCGCGCCGTACCATTCCGTATCTTGAAATATTCAAGATACCGGCAATGGGCCGTAACATGGACTAGATGTCCATTTTACTTAGGTATCTTGGTAGGTAATATATGTATAGGCTAGTACCTTACTACCCTAGGGATCCCGGGTCAAAATACCAAGCGTAGGTAGGCTTACTTGATAGTTGCCGAAGCTAGAATTTTACCCTTTTTAAGGGTAAAATAGGATATTGGCCTACGGCCAAGATATGAGTTTCGAAGTCCAAGATGGACTTGGATATGGGTTTGTAGAGGTTGGTAATAGTTAGAAATAGTCGCCTTGACCTAGTCTTGGCCCCGGTTGACCACGGTTGACTTTTTGGACCAAAAGTCAACTATGGGTCAACTGCTTTACCCAAATTAGTCCAATTTCCATTAGAATTTTGTAGTTGACCAAAAGTCAACTATTAGTCACCATTGACCTAGGGTTGACCATGGTTGACCTAGAGTTGACCAGTTGACCAAAAGTCAACTGTAGGCCTAACTCTTGATCCCGTTTGACTTTCTTCGACTTGTTTTGACCCGTGATGACTGGTATGACCTAAGATTGACTTGGTTAGGCTTAGATTGACTTGATATAACTTGATTTGACCTAGATTGACTTGACAGGACTTAGTGTGACTCAGTGAGACCTAGTTTGACCTAGATTGCATATCATTCATTGTAAATCATTCCTAAACTTGTTTAAACCTAAATTAACTTACAGTATCTCATATTTAGGTCTTCTGATACCGCTCTGAGCATTGATATACCATACAGCTCAGGACAGCAGGCGAGTACATTCACTGATAGTTTTATTGTCTTGATATCTGCTATATCCGATTCAGTCGTAGTGTCTTACTTGATTCTTGGTCACGATAGCTCACGGACTAGTACATATTGGATCATGACATGAGATGTTGTTTCTGGATTTCTGGGTATATGGGTACACTCTCTGTCTTGTTCCCTGTACTTGTATAGACACCGATTTCTAAGAGGATTTGCTACCCTCTTACGAAATCACGTGCCATGACGTGTCATGTCCAGATCCATTATACTATTCGGGGATGGGGAATTATTAGGGGCTATGTGATCCGAGCCACCCTGTCACTATTCATGTGCTCGTGCCACTCTTCCCTCACGAAGGGTGTAGCGAGATCCCTTGCCTTGTGCTCGTTATCCAGGTTGTCCGGCATGTCTCTCCGTTGAGGTCACCGCGGATTGTCGGGCCAAGTGGATAGCATGTCCTGTCACTTATCCCAAGCCGATCACATATCGCTCTAATAATTCAAATCACATTTTATATTTACTTTGTCTTATCGTATATCCTGTTCTGTTCTACATTCAGTATTTTCTCACCATGACATGATATACAGTTACTCACATGCTCTACTTGCCTTTACATTGTACCTTGATTGGAGACTAAGTTCTGCTCGGGAGAAGAGTTACAACCCCGGTCCTTGTTTGGTTTAAGGGTTGTAACTCGACTTCCGAATGGTTCCCAAGTCTTCGTATATCTTTGTCTTGTAGTTCATTATACTGTCTCTTATAAAATTTGTCAATTCACATAGAACTGCTGTTAGTGTTTGTACTTGCTCATTTTTCTGACAGGATACCGTTATGATATATTACAGATGATTCTGATGCGGACTGCTCGACCTATTATGGGCTCGAGTCAGATAGAGTAGCCTTAGATCGTGGCCTTATAGTAGAGCTACTAGATTTTGTACTTCCAGAGTAGTGTAGGTAGCTAGGTTTGACTGGACTGCGATCCAGCTAGCTTATCAGACTGTAGTTTCTATATTCTATTTTGATACTCTGGGATGTTGTATATATCTGGACTTGTATTAGACTGTGGACTTATTTTACTCTTCATCTATCATATGTCTTTCCTCTGAGCTATCTACCTTAGTTTTATTCTGTGATTGAGACTGTATTGATATGTCACCTCCATTCGGAGAGTATATACTGTTAGTCGGAGGTCCTTTCTGCTGATTTCCTCCAGCTCTGTTGGCCGCTGAGGGGCAGTCCTTCACTTGGTGGGTGGTAGACCCACAGATCAGACATTGTCCAAGCCTCTTCCGACAGATGTTCACCTGATGACCCGGCCTCTTGCAATAGCTACAAACAGGGATCTGCTTCTGGGATGCTACATCATTATTCCTTGCTTGTTGGTGATGCTGGGGCCTGTTGTTGTTGTTGTTGTTGTTGTTGTTGTTGTTGTTGTTGTTGTTGTTGGGCTTCTTCTGATTATCCTGGAATTTGCTAGTTCCAGGATAATCTCTCTTCGAGCGGGCAGGTTGGCTCTTCTCTATGTCTTGTGCTCGTTCCAGGATCTTCTCATAAGTCTTGGCACCGCCTGAGATCACATGGGTGCGGATTTCTTCTCTTAGTCCATATCTGAACCTTTCAGCACGATCGTCAGGATCAGCCACCAGATTCTTGGCAAATCGGCTGAGCTGGCCAAATTCAGCAGCATATTCTCCCACAGTCATGTTGCCCTGCTTCAGGTTCTGGAATTGTCGCTCCATCTCCCGCAACTCTGAAGTTGGGAAGAACTTCCTCTGGAACAACCTCTTGAAGGTGTCCCAGTCAACTTGCCTATCCTGGAGTCGGGGTTCATTCCGATACCAGGTGCTTGCTACATTCTGTAGTTGGAGTCCCACTGCTTCAGCCTTGAGGTCTTCCGGAAGCCGAGCAACGCTCAGGAGACGCTCCATATTGTCGAGCCATTCATCAGCATAGACAATTCCCTCGGTTCCCTTGAAGGGTCGAGGGTTCTGCTTCTTAAAGCTCTCAATATCGCCCACCTTGGCAATATGATTTCCATTAATTAAATGGCCTTATTATTACATAAATTAATCCTTAAATTTATGTTTACCTTGGCAGGCCTTGGTTCCTGTTGAGCTGCTTCTCCTCTTTCCAGTGCAGCCATTGCCACGCTATGGGCATTTTCCATGCCTTCTCTCATAATGGTCGTCTGCTCACGATGAGCTTCAGCTTGAGTTCTCTGGGATTATAGCACTCCTCTTAGTAGACCTATGAGGTCAGTGGGGTCCACAGGCACCGGTGGGGCAGCTGGAGTGGGCGTAACCACAGGGGGTTGCATCTCCGTCTGGGAAGATGATGGATCCACCGTTAAAGCGGCAAATAACCCACGAGGTGCATTCAATGGTGTAAAACCCGGACTTGGTTGAGGCGGTGGGGTTTGATCAGGTGTTGATATCCCATCGCCAGCAGGGTTAGTTTTATCGTCATTCTCTGGAAATTTTAGGATAAAAATATAAGCAAGGTAGCCTAT
Organism: Iris pallida; assembly: GCA_029216955.1. Lineage (NCBI taxonomy): Eukaryota > Viridiplantae > Streptophyta > Magnoliopsida > Asparagales > Iridaceae > Iris > Iris pallida. Next base: position 2,506,611 of record JANAVB010037018.1, on the reverse strand, counting down.
CTATAGTCAAACAAAAATATTTAATTATAATATATTTCGGTCCTATGTTGTGGCAAATTAATGTTCTAATGTTCTAAATGTTTCCTAGGTTTTCCTAAGTTGTTGATACAAAGACCTGCATGGGCCACCACTAAAAACATGTCACGACCCGATCCCAATTTCTTGGGTCGACTCGGATCATGCCCAGCCTGCACCGTTGTTGAGACGGCGACAGTAAGCTGTATTCCATATGCAGGTACAATCAACAACATTTGAAACTATAATTGCCACAACATTTAATTAAACGATAATATAAATTTGTCCATTACAAAGCTTGTCCACAACTTAAACATAACATATATTTTATTTAAAAGATAAACTGAAACTTTAACTAAGCAGAAGTGTCATCATCATCTCCATGAACCTCGTCTGGGAGCACAGCAGGGTACAGCTCCGGGTCGTAGTAACTACTAATCAGTAGCTCTGAGTCATCAATAGAACCTATTGGGTGTGGGGGATCCAGTCAGGAAAGGAGCAAGTACAATTATGAAAAATAACAATTTGCATAATGAATAGAAACTTGTAATATTAAATAATTTTGAAACAATGATTTCCAACTATAAAACAATTGTGATTTGAGTAAGCAGTATCTATGACCGGTTTAGGATGATTCAATTGTATCCTATTGATTCCTAAGTTGTTGATACAAAGACCTGCATGGGCCACCACTAAAAACATGTCACGACCCGATCCCAATTTCTTGGGTCGACTCGGATCATGCCCAGCCTGCACCGTTGTTGAGACGGCGACAGTAAGCTGTATTCCATATGCAGGTACAATCAACAACATTTGAAACTATAATTGCCACAACATTTAATTAAACGATAATATAAACTTGTCCATTACAAAGCTTGTCCACAACTTAAACATAACATATATTTTATTTAAAAGATAAACTGAAACTTCAACTAAGCAGAAGTGTCATCATCATCTCCATGAACCTCGTCTGGGAGCACAGCAGGGTACAGCTCCGGGTCGTAGTAACTACTAATCAGTAGCTCTGAGTCATCAATAGAACCTATTGGGTGTGGGGGATCCAGTCAGGAAAGGAGCAAGTACAATTATGAAAATAACAATTTGCATAATGAATAGAAACTTGCAATATTAAATAATTTTGAAACAATGATTTCCAACTATAAAACAATTGTGATTTGAGTAAGCAGTATCTATGACCGGTTTATGATGATTCAATTGTATCCTATTGATACGGTCCGGCCTAACCCCGTGTGAAGAGGGGTAAGCTCGCACATTCATTAACTATTTGGCTTTGATCATAGATAACTACGCTACTCCCCATTATCCCGATGCAATGATTCAATATTACTCTAGGAGAGAGTACGTGTAACAGTTGTGTATTTAACAAGCAAAATTCTAATATTAATTAAACTGCAATTAAACACAACCGTACTTGCCTTAAATTCCAATTGGACGAGATTTGTACTTCAAGTTGACGATCAAGAGCTTCCTCGAAATCCTACATTTCGGGAATTTGTCTCAGAAACAAATTCTAAAAATATCTAGTTACCATCTCTATTTGTCTTTCCTAGTCAATTTTAGTTGTTAGTTAACAAACACAACATCACAGCGTTACTAGTTTGTTGAAGTTAAGAAATTCAATTTACTTTGGTTTTTGGGTAAAACTTGCTTTTATCAAATTACGTAAAAACTTGGTATATATTCATTTGAAAACTTTGACTTAAAAATATAAAGAATAAATTTTCTTTTCCTTAAAAATGAGAAAATCATGAGTTTATAATATCTTTGATTTTTCCTACGCTTTCCACAAACCCAGAACATAAAATGAAAATTACTTCCTACTTATTACAGGCCTGGGCTTATGCCCTTACAATTACAATAAATTGAAATAAGAAAAGAAACTGGTTAGTCCGAAAATTATCTACAATTTAACAAAAACTAATAAATTTCTAAAATATTATTTTAAGAAAATTATAAGTCTCAGACTCTGGTCCAAACTTCATTTTCAACTATTCTGCCTCAACGTCCGGTCGAACCGGTGCGTTTGCATTTCGTTGGGGCCCAGTAACCAATTATGGTTGTCGCCCAAAAATACCAAAGTCATTTTAAAACCATTTTATTAATTTTCCCGAAAATTTCGGCAGCATTCCCTCTGTTTTCGGTCAACCCAAGAACTGGGAAACGCTCCGATTTTCCTGTAAAATAACTCCCAAAACCCGAAATATATATATATATCCATAGAATATATTTTTTTCCAAAGCCAACACAACATTTCTAATATAATAACGGAATTCTCTAAAACTCGAAACCATTCCGAATCAAAATTTCCCAAGAGAAACATCTCCAGCATTGTCATATAACCAAAAATTCCAACAGAACTCAAAGAGCCCAAAATGAACCAACAAAACCAAATCAGGAATTTAATTTTAATCTCCAAAAATGTTTCCGAAAATTATTGGAAACCCGAAGATTTCACAGAATATTGTTCTGTCCAAATTATTTCTCAGAAACAAACCAGCAACCCAAAATGAAGAACTCGGAAAAGCCGAGATAGTAACGTAGTCATTACATTACCGAAACCAAATTCCAGAAGGAATCTGTAAGACCAGTGTTTCATCATAGACTACGGAATTTTAAATACAGGATTAGAGGTTACCCAATCGACAACGTGAACCGAAAATAGAACTCGGAACGGGAACGGGCACGGATCGAAGGGAAGCTTCGGGATCGGGCGACGGAACACACACGGAACGAACGGGGGTCGGCGCCGGCTGTCAGCGCCCAAACGGACGGCGGAGGGGCCGCGCGGCTGGCCGGGGGTGTCACGAAAGGGTCCGGCCGGGGAGGAGCTCGGTGGTGGTGAAACGCCTGAGCTCAAACTAGGGCACGAAATTTAGGGAAAGCTTTAGAGATGGTGATGGGTGGAGTGAGGAGAGGGCTTAAATAGGAGTAGAAATTGGAGAGTTACCGGAGTAGGGGAGGTGGACGGCCACCATGGCCATCAAAGCATCGACGGTGGGGAGCCCGACAATCGAACGTTGTGTTCGGAGGAGAACCGAAAAGACCATCGGTTAGAACAGAGAGTTAATACTCTCTTTCTCTCCCCAACACAAAAGCTTACAACTTAAGCTATAACTGAAATGGGTTTATATATATATATATAGTAAAAGGATTTAATATGGCTAAAAAATTTTAATTGGTTATAAAAGAATTTCGGCCTAATATCAATAAATATGATATTTGAAAATATAATTAATATTTCATAATTCTAATATTTTATTTTAAAAATATTTTGAGTCTAAAATTGGATTCGGTCTGGGTTGACATACAAAAGTCCTAGTTAAATTATTTTAAAAGAATAATTTTACACTAAATAAAATAATATCAATATTAACTAATTATTCTTAATCAACATTTAACATTATTCTTGTAAAATTTTATTTAACAACTAAAGATTAAAGAAAAATAATATGCAAACTAAAAACTATGGGTTTCACACCATGTGAAAGTATTTTCCTAGAAGGAAAAAGGATTAAATCCAACAAGGATGCAAGATAATTTTTGTTGTGCGGACTCGGACTCGGACACGGACTCCAGGATGTCTCGTACATGCACGGGAGTGTTCGGGGGGTAGGCGTGGACTGGCACACTTCTATGCTGATTGTGGGATGATCTAAAATATCAAACTCTATTTTTGAGTATTGGTATTTTAGTCCCACATCGGATAGGAGAAGAGGTGAAGTCTCAACCCCACTCTATAAATAGAGCCCCTTGGCCTCCTTTGAAAGATGCACCAAGAAGAGAGTTGAGGGAGTCTGTTAAGTCCAGGAAGCCCGTTCAAGTCTCAAATATTGACTTACGAGCGTTCCAGAAGTTCTTCGTGAACTTGCTGGTTCCTGGAAGCTGTTCGTGCTCGTGTGGGGCGAATAAAGCTTTGAGCAACGGTGGTTCATTCACCCCAGCATTTCATTCTCGCCTGTCATCGCTGCTGTTGCCTTTTACAGTAACTTCTTTTTGGAAGCTCTACTGCCGATAGTCGCTTGCACAAAGTCTCTTTAGATTTTTTGTGTATTACGTAGAATCTTTTTAGATCCTCGTAATTCAGAATCCTCCAGGATCTCTGTTGCACATCTTCTTTAAGGTGTTGCATTTGAAACGTTGTTTGTACAATTGTTTCAGTTTCAGAATTTTCCATCGAAAATTGTGCCTCGGCACTAACATCTTCTCCGCCGTGCTTGCCATCTGCTCGCGCTGTCCGTGCGTCCTCTCCTTCCGCCTCTCGTCCGTGTGCGCCGTCCCGTCCCGCCCGCGTGTGCCCGCTCTGCTGCTACGCCCTCTACTGTTGCCTCCTGTGCCGTTCGTCCGTGCTCGCCGTCCGTGTCCACACCTCGTCTGTGCGTGCGCCTCGCCGGAGAGAGAAAGGGAGAGAGAATGAAGGGGTAGGATTTTTTTTTTCCTTCAGGGTATAAAGTCGACAATATTCAATAGTCGATAGTATCAAGTTGGCTATATTGAAAGTTTAGAATATCAAGTTGTCAAACATGGATAGTTAAAGGTATCAAGTTAAAATTTAGTTTTTTTGTTTGAATAATAGATGGCGTCCTAGAAAAAATGCGGTACTTGTACTTGATTATGAATCAGGGTTAGTGTGTGGTGTTTTGTTTTTTTTACGAAATTTTCAGTTTTTATTTTATTTTTTTAACAAGAATTATCATTTCAAATCTTTTCACGGTATCTAAATACTCAGGATCGACACTATTCTGAACGAATTAGTAGACAATAGACATTGAATCTGGACGCCCAGTATTAATTTGTCACATGCTCATATAGCTCTATAGATAAAAAAAAGAGAATGTTCTTTCTACAACTTGGGTATTGGTAATTTGGTACCACTTTAGAAGGAACTACTAATTTTTGTTATTTGTCAATGTTTAACAAGCGCATGTTTATTATTTGTATATATTTCATAACTATGTACCATATTTTCTTTTGGTTGGTGCAACACGATACAATCAGGTGATATTTTACAAGAATGTAAATTGTACAAATATATGTTGAACTTCCTATCATGTTTATACGTCCTGAAAGTTTTTACAGTTGACTCGTGTTGATCATTCAAACTATGTTCGTAATTTTTTTAGAGTTTATTAGACTTTGGGTGATAGAAACATTATTGTCCTTCTCTAGTTCTGATTCAGTTTATTTATTAACAGATTTTTCGATGGTCGACATTGGTTAACCTTCGTCTCAAGATCCAAATCTTAAGCTGAACATCTTCAGGACCTAAATGCAAATCTTTAAATATTTTTGAAATCCAAAATCTAATTAATTCTATATTTTATAATAATTTATTTAATAATTTACAATATGATAGTTAATTAGAGAGTGGTTTGCAATTTTCGTGTAGACAATTTTTAAATTTTTCTATACGAAAGTTTTACTGCAGAGGTCAAAAATTCTAGTAAAATGAGATCAAACTATTGATAATTTGGAATATAGTATAATTAGTTATTTGGCTTAATTGTACTTTGATATCCTCAACTATTCCGGTTTTTCAACTTCATACCCTAAACTTTTTTACTCAACAACTTAATACCCCAACTATTATTTTTTTTTTCAACTTCATACCTAAAATTTTAAAAATTTCGAAAATGCCCTTATCCCTTCCCTCTCTCCTTCTCCCTTCTCTCCTCCCCCCCCCCCCCCCCCCCCCCCCTCCCCCACTCCGGCAACCCCCTCCTCCCGCACAGCCACAGCCCCCCTCCATCCCGCCCCGCCCCCCCTCCGGCCACCCCCCTCCCGCTTCCGACCGCCTCCCCCCCCCCCCCCCCCCCCCCTCCCGCTTTCGTCCACCCTCCCCCAGCCCTCTCTCCTCCCACGCTGCCGTGCCCTAGGGGGAGAGGCGGGTGGCCGGAGCGAGGCAGGGGGGTGGGGGGAGGGTGGGGGGAAGCGGAAGAGGGGGGGGGGGGGAGGGGGGGGGGGGGGGGAAGGCGGCCGGAAGCGGGGGGTGGCCGAAAGCGGAAAGGGGGGTGTGGGGTGTGGGGGGTAATTTTCAAGTTTGATCATGGATATTTTCGTCCAAAAGTTTTTTGGTATCAACTTGTTACAAAAAAAGTTTATGGTATCAAGTTAAAAAACAGAAATAGTTGAGGATATCAAAGTACAATTAAGCCTAGTTATTTTAGTAGGGGTTGTGAACAAGTCCCATAAACTCATTCTACGATGACAAGCTCTACATCCAACAAAACATCTTTGCTTCTTCTTTTTTTTTTTTACCATTAATTTTTCAATATTTATACATATGTCGTCTCGAGAAAATAACCAAGAATAGCTTACGACCTGACCAGTTGGCCGGGCACGCGCAACCATGAAAGGAAGGAGAAATTATTAGGTGCTCCCGGCTCACCACTGGACGTGCTGAGTGGTGAGTCCGGTTCAATGAACAAATGACACTTGGAATAATCAATCAATTTTATATTTTTCACATCATAACCGGACAATTTATAAGTTAGTTTAACATTAAAATTAATATTAAGATTAACATTAATATTAACAGTAAAATTAATATTAACAATAATATTAATATTAACATTAAATTTAATATTAATATTAATATTAATATTAACATTGAAATTAATATTAACATTAACATTAATATTAAAGATAACAAAAAATACTAACAAAATTAATAATATTAATATTATCATTAAAATTAAGATTAATATTAATATTAACAGTAAAATTAATATTAACAATAATATTAATATTAATATTAACATTAAAATTAATATTATTGTTAATATTAATCTTAGTATTAATGTTAATATTAATGTTAACATTGATATTAAAATTAAAATTAATATTAACATTAATAATAAGATTAATATTAACATTAATATTATTATCAAAATTAATATTAATATTAAGCTAACTTATGAATTGTCCGATTATGATGTGGAAAATATGAAATTAATTGATTATTCCAAGTGTCAATTGTTCATTCGACCGGGTTCACCACTCAGCACGTCCAGTGGTGAGCCAGGAGCACATAATAATTTCTCGAAAGGAAGGAAGGAAGGAAGATCGAGAAACTTCCATGTTATTTCCTGGGAAGACATCGACTAATAAAAAACAAAAATGCTATTTGGCTTCCAAAAAAATTGGGTGAAACAATCTCCCATTATTTGCCATATGATATGGCTGATAACATGACATCTGACATGACAAAATTAAACATTAAAATTAATATTAAAATTATGGTTATTTACACTAACTATTCCTGTGTTTTTGATTTATAACACGGGGTACCCTTAGTTTTAAACTATTTACACTGACCATTCCCACTTTTTTGGTTTATTACACGGGGTACCCCTATTTTAAGATAAAAATAAAAAATTATAACACTAACTACCCCTATTTTTATTTTATTTTTCTAAAGGGAGGGGTGGTCAGTGTAATTTTTTGAAATCAGGGGTACCCCTTGTTATAAACCAAAAACATATGGATGGTTGGTGTAAAATAACCCTTAAAATTAATATTAAAATTAAAATTAATATTAACAATAAATTAAAATTAGCATTAATATTAACATTAAAATTAATATTACAATTAATATTAATATAAAATTAACATGAATATTAATATTAATAATAATAATATTATTATTATTAACAATAACATTAATTAACCTTAATATTAATTTTAACATTAACATTCAAATTAATATTAATATTAAATTAAAATTAGCATTAGTATTAACATTTAAAAAAAATGGGGTAACTAATCTTTTGAGTTAAAACATGACATGTCAGTTGTATGCTACATAATGAAAGATGGTATCACCCAAAAAAAATTTGGGAGACAAATAGCATAATTGAATGAGTAAGCGACCATTTATTTTAAGGGTGCGGCTATCCGCACCCCATCAGTTGCTAAGAACACCCCAGCCAAAAAAAAAAAAAAAAATTTATTGACTTTCCTATTCTACCCCCCGGGACCCCGACCCGACTCCGACTCCCCTCCTCCTCCTCCGACCGCCTCCACTCCGACGACGACCCCCCTCACCCTCCTCCCCTGACCTCCCTCCTCCTCCGACCCCCCTCCCCTCCTCCCCCGACCTCCCTCCTCTCCTCCTCCCACCTCCTCCGACCCCCCTCCCCTACCCCCCTTGCTCCACTGACCCCGACTCCGACCCCGGGGGGGGGGGGGGGGGGGGGGGTGGGGTGGGGGGAGGAGCAGGAGGGGAGGGGGTTCGCAGGAGGACAGGAGGGAGGTCGGGGGAGGAGGGGGAGGGGTGAGGAGGAGGGTGTGAGGAGGAGGGAGGAGGAGGGGTGAGGGGGTCGGAGGAGGAAGGAGGAGGGGAGGGAGGTCGGGGGAGGAGGGGGGCGGGGGGTCGTCAGAGGGGAGTCGGGGTCCGGGGGGAGGGGAGGGGAGCAGACGGAGGCGGGGGAGGGGGATAGAACCGGAAAGTCATTTATTATATATATATTTTTTTTGGGACTGGAGTGTCCTTAGCAACTATGGAGTGCGGATAGCCGCACCCTTATTTTAATTTACTTGCATGTTGCTTGCTTCCCAATCCAAACTTACTAAAGACCGACTGTTGTGAATTGCTTTTTTCTCCTCAATATTTTACAGGTATCAGACTATCAGTCCATACAGATTCGATACAGGCGATACCGGTCGATACACAACATGTTCTGATCTAATACCGACCGCAATCGTTGCCAACTATGGGTGGGCTTTTTTCTCGGTCAATTGGCTAGTAAAAAAAATTGAACAGGTAAACCAATCAGACATTTATAGCATAAGTAATTGTGAATGCATTATGTATATTTTGATGAGGTGGTTGCGTAGGTTTAATTCTTCAATTAATTGATCTGACAGTAAAAACGAAAACTATAATTTTGGTCACTGAATGTTTGGCTAATCAAAATTTTAGTCACTTAAAGATATTTTTTAAAAATTTAGTCACTGAATGTTTGACCTCCAAAAAAATGGTGACTCTGTTAAATTGTTGTTTGTTTTATTAACAATTTTTGTTGACATGACATATTATGTGCCATGTCAGTCGTTAAGTATGACGTGGCACATTTACGTGGGCTATTTTTCAAAAAATTAGTTTGGGTATCAAGTTTAAAAAAAAAATGAAATATCATGTCATAAACATTGAAACATGGTACGTGACCTAATACCCAAACGAATTTTTTTGCAAAATAAAACCCAAAAATAGCCCACGTGGATCTATGACGTCATACTTAACGACTGACATGGCACATAACATGCCATGTCAACAAAAATCGTTAATAAATCAAACAACAATTTAACAGAGTGACCATTTTTTTGGAAGACCAAACATTCAGCGACTAAAATTTTGAAAAATATCTTTAACTAAAACTTTGGTCAGACAAACATTCAGTGACCAAAATATAATTTTTCTTACAGTAAAACTTATCCAATACTAGTGGACATGCATCTATAGCATTGATTAAATAATTGAATTTAGCAGCAACTACTTCTACTATTAATTTAGATGCTTTCCAAGAGTTCCATCTCATCTCAATGAAGCTTACATAACTACTGCAGAGATACTAAAAGAACATATGCAATGATCTTTACTTTGCAAGCATATAACTCAGAATTATTTAGGTCATCAAATGCTTATTGAATGAATGACTAGATTGAATAACAATTAAAAGATCCCCTACCAATTAAACCGAAGTTCTGAATATTTATATATGCCATGTTATATAGTTTGTATGCAAAATATACTCCCACGTTGGAGGAAACCAAATTTGCTAATGTCTTTAAATATATATGTCCAATAACAAAACTACTTATGGATTAGTCAAGGAGTGAGCCTATTTATGGGCTTTTGCTACTAAGCATTTGCCTAATTATTTAAAAGTCTACGATAGGCACTTGGGCGCGCACTTGGGGCCCTTGTTCATTTAGAATAATTTTATTTTAATTTTTTGAAATTGACATAAAAGGACACATTATTTATTGACAAAGGACATTTCTTTTGGATTAGACATAATTAAACAATTATGATTGTTGGCCAAAAGACACCTCCAATCTCTATAAAAGATGAGAGGTTTAAAGCATTGGGAGAGATCAATCTCAAAAACTCTCTGCTTAATCTTGAAAATAATTCTTTCTTTGTTTTATCATGGAGGCTAATTTTTTTTCTCCTATATAATTAGGTTTTATCTTGGAAGCTAATTTTCTTTCCCTATATAATTAGTGTAGTGAGAAAAATATTGCCTTTAGAAAAATGAACTTTCCTTCACGACTCAAACATTATGTGTCTCTATTCTACTCTTTTTTTTCTAATATGCCATATAATGTATAGCCCATTGGTACCATGTAGTACAAAAAAACATTATTTACAGTACGAGTACTAACCTTTGTTCATAAATGTAACAATATCTTATAGCAGAAACTAGAGCATATTTTACAAGTACTAGCAAATAAATGTTGCAAACTGTCTCATTTCAGCATGAGCAACTTGATCATAATGCTGCTTTCTAACATTCGGATTAATTAACTCAGACCAAGAGCATCAAACCTAAAACAACAAAATATGAAAGCAAAATTTCGATCCCAGAGTCAGAGAGATCTAAAGCAAGGCCGGCCCGGGGTGTTGGATTGTCATATCCGAAACTAGTTTTGGTTGTCCCTTTTCCTTTATTGTAGGCCGATTCTAGAGGGTCATCCGTGATCTCTTTTGGGATCACGCTGAGCCTGAAGGCTACCCTAGACGGAGGAGGAAAGGTTGTCCTAAGTCCAAAATTTTATCCGGCTTATCCCTGGACCGGCCATGATCTAAACCTATGCGAAATACTTAACTACTAAAACTAATCTACCAAATATTATTCAACTGACATTTACTAGCTAGCTCTCGAGTTCAGAATTTTTCTTTAGAAGTGAAAGATAACCCAAGTTCTAAGAGAGGAGGAGAAGATGGCATGCATGCCATGCCCTACTTTAGGCAGACCTATTAAAGCTGTCCTGTCATCTTGGTGTGAATGAATCAGCTCAGTAAAAGCTTTGCTGCCCAAAAAAAATGAAGGATTGTGTCAAATCTCATTGAAATAGAAACTAGTCCAAGGAAGCTGTTTAGAGCCCCTTTACTTCCACCAATAATGGACAATGAGAGAGAAAGGAAGAAAGACCCACATTGCCTAAAATGGAGAGGTCCCTACTGGCCTTTGCATGCTTCTAAAAGCACAGTACTACCCCCCCAAAACAGAAACAAGTGTGTTCCTCGACACAAGAAAAAAGGGCTCACTCTGATGCCCATTTTATTGGCACGATATGGCTGCAAGCAAGCTAGGCCATATAACATATGTCACATCATGTACTCAAAAAGAAAAAAAAAAATAAAAAAAAAATTGGCAAATGAAAACAAAAGGGGTGACATGACTAGAGAGTATGGAAAAGATTTACATGCTTCCCCTCCTCCATCATTCAATGCATTTATGCACGGTTAGGCCCCTGGTTGTCTCACTCTTCGTATCCCTCCACATGCTCTTGTGCCCCCCAACAATCCATGCATCACCCACAAATGAAATCCCAACACATCCAGCAAAACAAATCAACCCATCAAGAGTTACAATCCACAAAAAAAATGCTTTATGTACCTCCAAAATGTACCTCTTTCATGTCCCTCCACCACGTAGTCCTCTTTCATTGACTCATGTCTTCCTCCTAATTTTTCGCCTATTTGCTTGAGTCAGTAAGGCGGTGTCATGTGACGGAGGGACATGGAGGAGGTACATTTTGGAGGTACATATGCTTGATTGAGGTGCGAAATATAATCAGGGTTAATTGGAGTTAGGTGAAGAAAAGTTAAACGAGAGAAAATAGAGTCAATACATGTAACTTTGTTTGGATCGAAGAGAGGGTTAGGTAGAATGTATTGAGATTTTGAGTGGTAGAAAGATTAATAAAATTAGAACAGTTAACAAAATACATTTATTACATATAGCATAAAATTAGATTCGAATAGGTTTTTAATTAAAACTTGTCAAAATATCTTCAGAAAGTCAGGAAGTTAGGGAGCAATGCAGGTTGAACAAAAAAAAGAAGAAAAAAATCATATATTTTACAGGCTAAATAAAGAATATTTATGACTTTTTAAACAATACTACTCATTTTTTTTCATTAACCCTCCGATTTGAGGTTACAAAAAATGGACAAAAGAAGAAACAAACCTTCACTTAACCCTCTATAACACTCCATCCTAAATCCCTACTCTCAAACTAAGTATGGGTTTTTTTTTTTTTGCTCACTTAACTTTTCCTCATATAACTCTCTTAACTCTGAATCCAAGCATGCCCTTAAGGTTTGTTCGGGTAACAATTATGAAGTATTTTAAGTTTCGATTATGAGCAGTTATGATAGGTTTGATTTTAGACAACTTTAAGTGAAAGCTTTTAAACAAATATAATTCATGTTTGATTATTAATCATAGGTTCTAAAAGTTTTTTTTTTAAAACAACATAATTACTTATACGTCTATATATAAACAAAAATCATCTCAAAGAAAGAATATATTATTGTCCTTCCAAACAATAGCTTATAAACACATATAACTTGCAAGTGTAAAATGGTTTTTGACAAGTGATAAATTATAAATGTTGAGGGTAAAACATTCACTACCACATTAAATGGCTGCAAAATTTTATGACAATCATTCACTCACATTAAATGGACTGTAAAGTTTAAAAAACTCAATGTTTGGAGAAAGTAGCCGTAACCTCAAGAGAAACAAATATGAGAAAGAAAAATATGATAGGGTATTAGTAACTGTAGTTATATATATTTTTTTTGATAAGGATATAATGGAAGAAAAAAATAGGAAGTCTCAAAATATCTCGATTTGGAGTGTTAATAAAAACATTCAAAATTACACTACAATGATATCTTAGATTTTTTGAGTCCACCAAAATCAGTAACTAAAAAAAACTACCAAGAAAACAAATATCCTTAGAAATTGATGTAAATGATGTATTAATAATAGTTGCAATTGTCCAATATGACCTGCAGATATCTTAATATTCTATGTATCTCATCTCAACATCTCATGCAACTTTCTAATATAATCTGCAAATATTTCAGTATTTTATGTATCTTAATATTGTCATACAGTTTTCCTATATTTATACCTGCATTTATAGGAAATTGAGAGAGATTCTCTTTAGCGGATCCAAATCACAATCACACACTAATAAGAGTTGAATGATATTTCTTAATGAATTCGAAGGAGGAGAAGAACACACATCACCTCTACAGTCCCAAGCTCCATGCACGCTACTGATAGTGATCTTGAGGAGAGAGCATCGAGCCAAGATTCAAATACACCATCCTTGAATCGAGGCTCAGGCTAACCATGGCCCCGTCGCCGCCGCCGCCGCCGCCGCAGTCGGTACCGCATTGGTCCGAATTCCTCTGCGGGTACATTTCCGTATCCAAGCCGTTCCCCGCCGCTTCCGCTCTGGACACAACCGCCGCCGCCGACTGCACCAGCTCGAGGCACAGCCTCAGCTTGTTGGGCTCGATGTGCGTCGGCCCCGGGGTCGCCCCCTTGAACAGGAAGTCCGAAGTCAGGGACCGGAGGATGTCGAGCGGCGTCACGCCGTCGGCGGTCCTGACGTTGGGATCGGCGTGGTGGTCGAGGAGCACCGCGACCATGTCCGGGCACACCATCTCCGCCGCGACGTGGAGGGGGGACCTGCCGCCGGGCCCCGCCGGGCAGTTGACGTCCGCCGCGCCGAGCTCCAGCAGCGCCTTGACGACCTCCCGGCTGCAGTTCTGGACGGCGTAGTGCAGGGCGAGGGCGTCGTCGAGGTCGAGGCCCTCGCCCATGACCATCAGCTTGACGAGCTCGACGTCGGAGGAGTCGAGCGCGCGGCACATCCGCCGGATCTTCTGCTGGTGGTCGTTGTCGGACGCCATCTCGATCGGGAAGTGGTAGTGCTGAGGAGGAGGAGGAGGCTGCTGGTGGTGGTGGTGGAGGAGGAACGGGGAGCGGTGGCGGGCGAGCGAGGACTTGAGGCGGAGCTCCTCGATCTTCGCCACGATCTCGACCGGCAGGTGCTTCGCGAGCGCCTGCGGCGGAAGGCCGGACTTGGCGACGAGGTGCGAGCAGGTGGCCCACAGCTGGTGCATGTCCTGCCTCCGCGACGCCGTGAGCACTCGCATCACGTCCTCGATGGACGCCTTCTCCACCACGCTCTCCAGCCGCTTCTGCAGCAGCAACGACATCGAAAGAGGGTTTAATTACATAGGTTTGCCCTAATTTCATAAAATCTGCTCCCAAATTTATTGAGAATGCTGCATGAAATGAAAGGAAAAGGAAACCCTAGGTAGTTTAATTCTAAATAGGGTTTGGGAATTGGATGTGATGTTAGAAAGTAATTTGTTATAAAATAGACTGAAACTCTGAACTCAAGATGATGGTGATGGTATCTTGATTAATTTATTAATATTTATTTACTTAAACCTGGGTGAGAAGGACGAGCTGGTCGAGGCCGAAGGCGCGGGAGGCGGAGAGGGTGTCGAGCGCGAGATCGACCGCGGAGGAGCAGTGGGTGTGCCAGCAGCCCCTCTCGGCGCAATTGGGCCGGGGCTCGTGCTTGGGCGGGACGAGCGAGACCTGGCCGCTGTATAGGAACTGGAGGAGGAGCAGGAAGACCTCGTAGCCGACGGAGTTCACGGGGACGAGCAGCCTTCCCGATCCGGCCTGCTGCGCGGTGGCACGGGCCGGGCCGGAGCGGCCGGGGCTGAGCAGGCGGAGAGGGGGGGCCGGATCGCCTTCGCCTCCGCAGAAGAATTTGCGGAAGAAGAGGCTGCGGGCGGCGAGGATGCAGCGGTGGGCGTGGAGGAGGCGGCCGTCGACGCTGAAGGTGACGTCGCTGAAGGCCTGGCCGTTGATGAGGAGGTTGAGGTAGTCCAAGGAGAGGGACTTGAGAGGCTCCTCCTCCGTGGCCATGGGAGTAGCTTAGCTAGCTAGCAGCTAGTGGTGATCCGTGCGAACTGAACTGTAGTTATTGGAATCGATTGATTACAAGTGGAGCGAGAGTGAGAGTGAGAGACTACCACCACCACCACCACCTTCTCAGTGATGGTGACTCTTGCAAGTGAAGTGTAGTGAGCGAATGGGTGAGATCCTTTGAATGAGGAGGGCAATATGTATGGTTGACAGAAATGGTTATCCACTAGACATATACCTCTCTCTCTCTCTCTCTCTCTCTCTCTCTCTCTCACACACATGCTTTTATTAGAAAACTACTTAGGGCTACTTAATTATTAGGGCTATTTAATATTAGGGTCTCATATAATGGTGGATATTAGTATATGGGTCTCAAAATTCTCCAACGTTAGGATTTTGATTCCAAAATCCTTGTTCACGAAGGTTAGTGAACAGTGATATCGAGACCCAAATCCTAACATTGAACAATTTTGAGACCCAAACTCTAATATCCACTATTATGTGAGACCCTAATACTAAATAACCCTAATTATTAACTAGTAACTTGTACATGCAATACACGGATGTAAAAAAACATTATTATAAATTATTTAAATTAGAATTTATTATAAATGATCGCCCCGCGGGTTCAAATCCATCTACCAAGCTAGAATATATCCCACCTTGACCATATGAATTAGAGGTATTTGACTATGGTTAAAAATATAATGTAGTTAAATAATTAGTTAATGATGTCATTATCGGCACTCCTAAAATGTTATATAACACTCTTTTTTAATTATGTGAGGATATACATACGGCTTCAACAGTTTATTTTAAATCGTTTTCAAGCATTTTTATAAAAAGGAGAGATATATTACCATTAGTAATTGGCTGCTAGGTGATGACCGTTCTTTATATATATATATATATATATATATATATATATATATATATATATATATATATATATATATATATATATATATATATATCACTTACATTGCGTTGCGTTGTACCTACATTCCATCCGCTCTGGGCTGTACCGCACCGACCTCACTTTAATTCTAACATCAAAGAATTTAAAGTGTTTTCCACGTTGCTCGAACTTGCATCCTCTGGAGGAAATATGCCTCACTCTAACCACTTGAGCTAGAGGTCCTCGGATATATGAGGAGGGATCAACATCCGTTTACTTTTGCATCCCCTAAGCATCCCCTCTTTAACATCAATTGGATCTTGTTTAAGTCATCTAATCTTAACCACTGAAAAATCAACGGTTAAGATTATATGACTTAAAACAAGATCCAATGGGTGTTATCATGTAGATGCTTAAAACAAAAGCGAGGGGATGTTATATATGTAATGTCACTTGAGGTGATTGGCCATGTGAGCGTATTATTTTTTCCATTTGTTTTCTTGTTTATCAACAAGCACGAGCGACATGAAATCGAGGAAAAATGAATTTTAAGAAAACATCACCTCTCACACAACTATATAGTAAACAAAATGGTTACAAATATTTTATAAAATATCAAAATGATTACATATATAACAAATAATACATGAAAAAAAAGAAGCAATAATTCATACATATTCTTCTCCAATCAGGTTGTCTATATATAGAACATAATAAAGCTTTTGTACAAGATCTGACAACTTATGACCAAATATTGTTGACATGACGTCATGTTAACCTTCTATGTTGGTCGTGGTGTTATCTGGGCCGGTCTAGCCCGGGCCCGCCCGTGGACCGGACCGGCCCGCCCCCCTAAAAGCCCGGACCGACCCGCTATTGGCCCGAACCGGCCCGGCCCCCCCTCCCATCCGGTTCGGGTCGGCCCCCCCTCCAGCCCGAGCCCGGCCCGGCCCGGACCGTTCTTATTTTTATTATTATTATTTTTTTAAAAGTAGGCCCGGTCCGCTATAGGTGTCACGTCCCAGAACCAGAATACTGGCAAGTAGGGACGGACCAGGCCAGCTACGTATACCAAAGTACTCCAGTACTCCGAAATAACGTATAAGCTGTATAGATGGGGGTTACTACTACAAGCCAACAGTCGATCCTAGGTCAAGCAATCCTAGGTATCTCAATCACAGGCAGTAAACAATGTGCAAGAAGTAAGATCAACTGGAATATAAAATAGTAAAGCGTCCCAAACTATCATATATCAATGATCATGAAGCTAGTAATACAGAGTAAAGACTAGCAAGAGTAATAGTCATACATGATAAGCTCTAGCTATAGTCTAGAATACGCAAATCATGTTCTGGCCCGTAGGCTAAATGTCAAGTCCAAAACACGAGCTAAACACGTGCTCGGAGGCTAAACGCCACAAAAGAATAATGTACATAACTAGTGGGAGAATGAAATAGAAAACCCACTAAGGTACTCTGGTGCTCTGGGTAATCACCAACGAGTGGAAGGTACGGAAGATCCTCCGGGCTCCTCTATCAGATCTGGTCAATGCAAAACCAGTGGGGTCAGACCCCCAATAGCATGTACCACAAAGGAAGCCAAACTATGAACTAAAACCAGCATGCAAATCATAGCAACGGATAGAGACAGAAATAAATAAAAGTAAATCGAGACTCGTGCGCTACCAATGCACTTATCCCGAGAATAGAAAAGACAATAAGTAAAGCAACATGTAGCATAAAGTAAAGGACATGTGACGTAATATAAACTGTGTACATGTAAGGAAAAGGAAGCATGTGAACATGAAACATAAACTAGACATGTAAGCATGTTAAGTAACTAGAACATGTGAGCATGTTATGTAACTGGAGCATGTGAGCATGTCATGTAACTGGTGCATGTGAGCATGTCATGTAACTGGAGCATGTGAGCATGTCATGTCTATATAGAACGACAAATGATTAGATGATTTAGGAAGTATTCTGGAACCCAAGTTACAACCCGTAAACCAAACAAGGACCGGTGTTGTAACCCTTATCCTGAATAGAACTTTAGTATCTAATCATTTACCGGCAAAAGTAAAGCATAAACAAGGATGTACTGAAAATAAACAAATCCGGACACTGCCTAGACAAACTAGACTAGATTGGACTCCATACAATAGTCACGGCCAAGCAATGAGTACGGCTTTATACATTAGCTAACTAGGGTTGTCACAATCCTAATTACTAACAAATGCAAGTTTGAGAATTCCAAGTCCAGCTCCTGTCTGCTACTACCTGAATGGTCCAAGCCAATGGTAATAGTGGATACATCGCCCAGGAGACAAATGTATCATATAGTGGTGGGTACATCGCCCAGGAGACAAATGTACCCAATAGTAGTGCAACACTTGACGGTGCGCTGGAAGTGTGCTCATCATGACAGATAGCTCCAAATCCCAATGCATATATATAATGCCAAGACCAAAGGGGCAACAGGTTACTGGAAAATTCTCAATGATCTAAGTAATCAAGCTAGTTATTTAGTCCTTAATATTTTCTTGTTGGATTCCGGGTGTGACATTTCGCAGAATCCATCATAGACATGAGACATGCGAGACTGGACAATAACGAGAATGTGCACCATAACAAGCCACAACAAGAAAACATCATAAACTGGAAGCTAGGAGTGCGCTACGACGAGCCACTATAGGAAGTGCGCCATGACAGGCCACTATCATGTAAGCAAGAAAGACATGTACGAGAGTGCACCACGACGGGTCACTATCTAGTAAGCAAATGAGACATATAAGAAAAGTATGCCACGATGGGCCACTATCATGTAAGCAAAGGAAGACATATACGAGAGTGCACCACGACGGGTCACTATCTAGTAAGCAAAAGAGACATGCAAGAAAAGTACGCCACGACGGGCCACTATCATGTAAGCAAAGAAGGCATGGCAACAATTAACATAGCTTGTAAGAAAGAATCTATCAAAGACATATCATGGCATGTGGGAAACAATAATTAAAGCTAAGTACATTTCATAGAAAATGATTGAACATGTGCTAGTGTCAAGTGTATATAGGGTGTACAAGCATTCTCTAACTATACAATATCATCTAATCATGTTAAGAAATCATTACAATCGAAGAAAATATCAAAAACGGACAAAAACGGGCAAAAACAGACTAAAACAGCATAAAACGGCATACCGGCGGTATACTGCGGCATACCGGCGGTATACCGGACAAAAAACAGAAAGTTTTTGGTGCAAAAAAGGGCATACCGGCGGTATACTGCGGTATACCGGCGGTATACCGGTTTTTCAAACAGCAACAAAATTCAGAATTTTGCCAAAACTTGTTTCGGCCATAAAAACTTCATTTTAAATCGAAATTCGGATTTTCAAAAGTCAAAATTGAATAGAATTGAATTTCCTACAACATGGAAGTATTAGTTTTCACAAATCAAAATATTTGATAGATCAATATCTCAAAATACTCCCAAACAGAGGTTATCGGGACACCGAAACGGGTTCCGATTGCCACCAAACTCAAAATCCAGGATATACAAACTATGTGAGGGCCTCATATATGTATGTGTGACCAAGATCCATGATGGTAATACTAGTATCACTCTTGATACCAAGTTTTCTACTAAGTTCATATTGGATTTTAACAGAAAATCAAAACCTTGTTTAAACAAATTTTGAAAACATGCATATATACGAGAATCATAAGGAAAACATATTTTTCAAAATGAGTTTAGAACAATTCTAAGTATTTACTACCAAGAAAAATAAAATGACAACAAAAACATTATGGTTCATGGATTTGGCAAGATGTACTTGCCTAGGTTAACCTCCAAGCCTAATCTTCTACTCCTCCTCCTAGGGGGGTTAGACACCACACCCAAGGCCTCAAGGCCAAGCTCTTGGCAAGCTCCAAGGGGGAGAGAAGGGAAGAAGAAATGGAGAGAGAGTGAAGAGAATGAAAAGAAAGAGGAGAGAGAAAGTGAAATGGTATATATAGAAGGAGGAATTAATCTTAGCCGTCGGATGGTGATCCATGTGAAGATCTAAGTCAATCCTAACCATCAAAACAAAACCAAATATCCAATGGGTAATAGGGTGCATCTACACTATTCACGAAAATATCTAAATACTACTCATCAAAATATCCAAAACACTATTCACGAAAATATCGGAAACACTATTCATGAAAATATCTGAAATCGAAAATATCTAAAATGTGGAAAATCTGTCTGGACGGTATGCCGTCTGTATACTCCGGTATACTGGCGGTATGCCGGCCAAGAAGAAAATCTATAAGTTAGGAAAAATTTTAAAGCATTACGAAAACTAAGAAAATACGAAATACGCTACAAAATACGTATCCGTATATAAATACCGATACTGTGAGACGAGTCTCACAATAGGCCCGATTGGACCGGCCCGGCCCGGCCCGCTGGGACCGGTCCAGCTCCAGCCGACCGTTGGAGCTCTGTTTTTTTTTTTCACAGATTTGAGTCATTTGACCGTTGGGGGGGTTCTTTTACCAAAATACCCCTCCCATATAGCCGTTATTAAAACGTTGGGAGGGATATTTTGGTCATTTTTGGCCTAAAATTACCAAAATAACCCCAAAAAATTCCTATAAATAGCCCAAAAATTCTATTTTTCAAACACAACTCATTCCTCACAAATTCTCTACATCTCTCTAAGGTGCTCTGGTGCTCTACTGCTTTCCCTCCCCGGTGCTCTGGTGTTCTACGACTTTCCCTCCCCGGTGCTCTACGGCTTTCCGATCTCGCTCCCAACTCCATTCCGGCTCTACGGCTTCCCGATCTTCCTCTCAATCTCTTACTTTCTTCTAACGTAGTTTACTTTATTTTATTTTATATATGGCTGGTGAAGGTTCAAACCCACCTGATCTTGCTGGACAGACTTACCAATATTTTAGTAATTTTTTTGACGATAATGAAATTCCACGTGAGCAAGTAGCCACCAATCCGATTCCGGAGGGGTGCCAACCATCTCCTCCGGAACTCGCTAGTACCACCCAATGTCCTGAAAAGAAAAAAAGGTCTAAGTATTGGGATTATTTTACTTTGATTTTTGAAACTAATCCTGATGGTTCGTATGTTTTAGATGCCAAGGGTGAACCGAAACCGTACAAGGCGCAATGCAAGAAATGTTGTAACCAGTACACATGGAAGAAGGGCAGTGGCACCGAGACCATATCCAGACACTACGACACTTGCTACGGGAAGGACACGCTTCAAGCGTCCCAAACCCAAATAAGCTTCGGCGCCACCGGTTCTTCAATTGGTAACTTTACTTATTCAGCTGCTAGGCATAAAACCGAATTAACTAAACATATTATTCGTGACGAACTTCCTTTCACGACGGGTGAAAGCGAATCTTTACGAGATTATGTATCACTTTCTCTAAACCCCTCCTTTACTAAAGTGAGTAGGCAACAAGCTCGAAAGGAGGCCATTCGTCTCTTTAACGAGCAGAAAGCCGCTTTGAAAGCGGATTTTGAAAATATTAGTAAGTTAGCTATTACTTCTGATATTTGGACTACTAAATGGAGTTATGCTTATATTTGTATTACTGCACACTATATAGATGCACAATGGATGTTGCAAAAAAGCATCATCTGTCTTAAACTTATAGAATGTCCACACACGGGCGCTGTAATTTCAAGTGAGATTTCAAGACACGTGCGTGAATATGATATTCACGCTAAAAAATTTTCTGTCTCTTTGGACAATGCATCAAACAACAATGCTGCTATGTCTTCTTTGTCAGTAATTTTTAAGCCTATTTTAGAAGGTAGACTTATGCATGTTAGGTGTGCTTGCCATATAATTAACTTAGTTGTTAAAGAATGTTTAAAAATTTTTGAACCACATTTAGACACTCTGCGACAATGCTTGCTCCACCTAAACTCGTCTCCAAGTAGACAACAAAGTTTTGCATGCACTTGCGCACATTTTGGTATGACTTTTAGAAGATTTGTGAACGATATACCAACTAGGTGGAACTCCACCTACTTGATGTTGAAATCTGCAATTCCTTTTAAGAGTGCTATTACATATTATTGTACTTCGGATGCCACCTTTGACTATCAGGTTACTGATGATGATTGGGTAGCAGCTGAAAGTGTTTGTGAATTTTTAGAAGTTTTTTACAATGCTACATTAACTCTTTCTGGTGTTTATTATCCCACATCTTGCTTAGCTTTACGTGAACTTTGTAACATGTCTTATTTATTTTCTAAATATAGAGATTATCCAAATTTTGAAATTGCGGTGAGAAATATGGAAGCCAAATTCAGAAAATATTGGGGTGAAGTACCTCTTTTATATTGTTTGGCTTCCATATTTGATCCTACAATCAAATTGGATGGCGTAGAGGTTTTATTAGATGGATATGGAGAATATATGGGTATAGACGTTACTGACATGAAGGCAGAAGTTAAAGTGACTTTGGACAGGTTAGTTATACTGTACGAAGAAGGAGCAACGTCGACCCGACCAACTCAGGGGGGGCTAGTAGTAGCTCCGGCTTGGCGTCTAAGCTATCAGCAGCCGGTCGCATACTACAAAGGAAGAAACAAAAGCAATCTTTCCAACCTACTCAAGAGTTGTCTGCTTACCTTAACTCTTATCAAGACGAAGATGAGACTCCAGATCACTTCGCCGTTTTAGAATGGTGGAAGAGACACGACAAGAGATTTTCTGTGCTTTCTAACATAACACGTGATCTACTGATGGTTCCGGTGTCGACGGTAGCATCGGAGTCCTGTTTTAGTGCAAGTTCGAGGATGTTGAGCGATAGGAGGAGCCGCTTGAAGCCCGATATTTTGGAAGCAATTGTGTGCGTACAAGATTGGATGAATGCCGATAAAAGAACACAGAACCAGAAAGATGAAGAAGATCATGACATCCACGAGCTGGATTTGGAATCGCTTTCATTGCATGAAGGCGAACAACAATGAGGCTACGGTGCAAGGTATCAGGTATGTACATTTAAACTTATACATTTCAATTTTAAATTTTAACTTATACTTTCAAAAACTTTTTTTTTTTTTTACTTATACTATTCAAATTTTTAATTTTAACTTATACTATTCAAATTTTTTAACTTATACTTTCAAAAACTATTTTTTACTTTAAAAAAAAAATATTTTTTAACTCCGCCTATGCCAAACAAGCATTTGCCGGTCCCAAGCCCGGATAAAGGAAGAGGGAGAAATGTTTTTTTTAAATTTTTATAAATTTTTATAAATATTTGTAATATTTGTATAAACATTTTTGTATAAACATTTGTATATATTTGTATAAACATTTGTATTACAAACTATTACTAAATTATAAACATTTTTGTATTACTAAATTATAAACATTTATATACATATTTTGTATAAACATTTTATAAACATTTGTATTAAAAATAAAACATTTTATAAACATTTTATAAACATATTTTGTATAAACATTTTATAAACATTTTATAAACATTTGTATAAACATAAAAATATAAACATTTTATAAATATTTTGTATAAACATTTTATAAACATTTAAGTTACAAATTTTTAAAATTAAAATACAAAAGAAAATGATTAAAAAACCAAATTAAAAAAAACTGTAAAAAAAAAAAAAAAAAAAAAAATTCGAAAACCGGGCCGGTCCGGTTAACCCGGCCCGAACCGCCCAAGCCCGGACCGGCCCGACCCTATTTCTGTCCGGTCCACTGGGCCGGGCTAGGGCCCATCGCAGCAAAACCGGGCCGGGCTTAGCCCGGACCGCAAATCACACTGGGCCGGTCCTGGACCGGCCCGAACCCGGTCAGGCCCGCAGCCTTTGGACCGTGGGCCGGCCCAGACCGGCCCGAAAACACCACGATATGTTGGTCTCTATGTTGGTGTCAAAATTACCTAGGTGTCATGCTAAGTAGGTAGACCTACCTCATGCATTCTAACTAAGCTCATGCAATCAAGAAATACCCTCCAAGTTACCTAACTAACAAAGTTTAGATAAGAGAGTAACATGGTACAATTTGGGCTACTCAGACATCTTGACCCCAATGACCCTCAACTCGGCTCATACTCATAGGCCGACACATACACACCCACCAATTTTGGCTTGAATCCGGATAGCTGAAATAATGCCTCTCATCTTAACCACTTGAGAATGTTTGGGACTTTAACTCTCCAAGTTACCTAAAAGTTTAACTCGGGTAGATGAAATAATGTCTAGCTCATCTTATAACCACTTGACAATTTTTGCGATTTAACCCTCCAAGTTACCTAAACTACAAAAAAGTTTAGATCAGATGTAACATGGTACAATTTTGGGGTACTCAAACATCTTGGCCCTTAACCACTTGAGAACATTCGTGACTTTAACCCTCCAAGTAACCTAAAAGTATAACCCGTGTAGATGGAAGAATGCCTCTCATTTTAACCACTTGAGAACGTTTGGAACTTTAACCCTCCAAGGTTCCTAAACTATAAAATGTTGAGTTAAGAAGGTGACATGTTACAATTTTGGGCTACTCAGACTCATGGCCCTTAACCACTTGAGAACGTTCGAAACTTTACATCGTCGATCCGTAGGATTGCATCCCGATCCTGCACTTCTGCTTCTGCTCGACCCGTTGTCCAGTTCCCCGTTCTGTTGGGGCCCACCAATTCCAATTTTACCAATTTATTAATTGGAAGGAATATTATGCTTCCCTTGCTCAAACTCAAAAAGTGATCCACTTGAGCTAGAGCTTATTGCTTTAGTTCTTCGGGCCAGGATTCTGTAATACAATTACCTCTTACCAAGTTTTCATGATTAGGTAATTGGTTAATCATTTGGACTATTACAAGCCTAATAATTTTGGTAGTGAAATTTACTATAAATCTGACTATAGACTGATGCAATAATAAGTATATAGGTATAATTTTCTTAGAGTTCATCGAAATTCTTTTCAAAGAACATTTGTGTTTCATACATGGGTTATATGAATTTTTCTACTCAGATGGGCTCCAAGTGTCCTAAATCAAAGTTGTTTTAGGCCTAATATAATTAACTTTGTGTTGCCAAGTTATGAGACATCATCAATCAGAATATTATATTACAATTGTTACAATTGTGGACAAATTAAGGCAACAACATATCGAGGAGACGACAAAATGCAAAGGAAAGTCATGGAGGGATAATCCAAGACATGATGTACTATTCCCTCTCTTTTAGCTCTCTGAAGTCTGAAACATGCAATATGTACAATTGCAGAGGTAGAGCCCATTATTCCAGCTGGGGTATGCACCAATTATGAAAATAAAACAAAAAACTATTGTCACCAACTTTGTCATATAGTTAATTAAACATTCTGCTTAAATATTTAAAGCCTGCCTAGTGTTGCATACTAATTCTCTACATATCAGTTAATGTGCAAATATATTATAAGAAAC
Organism: Iris pallida; assembly: GCA_029216955.1. Classification (NCBI taxonomy): domain Eukaryota; kingdom Viridiplantae; phylum Streptophyta; class Magnoliopsida; order Asparagales; family Iridaceae; genus Iris; species Iris pallida. The sequence continues at coordinate 2,481,241 of JANAVB010037018.1, read as the reverse complement.
TAAATGAAAATTAACTCAAATTAACTTCCATTTAGACTTATGCCACCGATGTACTTAATTCTTCCAAGTTTTTTAAGACATTAATTAGCAGAAAAATAAGTCTGGTGGAGTAATGCACCATGCAACACTTAATTAGACATAGTTACTGCATGAATGGCCTAGTGAAATTGGTCAAGAGTAAACTATCAACGTTCATATATTTTACTTGATCAATAATTGACAAGCTTGTGCTAGCTAGTGTTGATTTAGGTTCAACTTTGAAGAGACGTAGGTTGTAAGGGTTAATCACTAAATAATCAACTGATGACTCGAGCCTTGTGATAAAGTATTTGGGTGTGTTATAGTTCATGACACATTATCATTATACCATTTATCTAGAAATGACCCTAATTGTACAAGAAAAGTAAAAAAGGGCGCACACGCACATATATATACACCCAAAAAATCATGCTATAACTGAAAAGACTGAATTTGTTATCATAAAACTTGTGGGCGTTGCATGTACAAAGTTAATTCACTAATTATCTTTTATTGCTAATCATTCTAAATTTTTCTTGATTTAACTATCAAACAAAGTTTCAAATTTGAAGATTAATATCAAAAACATGTGCGAATGAATATATATATATATATATATATATATATATATATATATATATATATATATATATATATATATATATATATATATATATATATATCGTCAGTTGCGTAGTAGCTTTGCGGAGGAGACGAACTTGAATATCCTTTCTCGGCAACGACTGGACCACAATAAAAGTTAAGAGCTTAATTTAGCAAAAAAATACAATTTCTTTCAAACAATACTTGAGGAAGTCAGAGCAGTCTCGAAGCAGTGTTCCAGGGGCGGATGCAGCCATATGGTGGGGTGGGCTGCCAGCCAACTCCAAATTTTTTTTTACTCTTTTCTTCCATATGTTTTTTGAGTTTTTGAAATTTTTATATGTGTTAGTCCACCCTAATCCATTGTAGCCCACTCCAATTTTAGTTTCTGTGTCCGCCCCTGCAGTGTTCCTTCCAATCGCGAAAGAAGTCGAACGAAGCAAAAGTTGAGAGAGAGATTAATTATGACGATTTTAGATTAGTATTGAAGGTTGATTACTAAATATATTTTTATACATATAAATGATAATTTTTTTATGAAAGAAAGTGTTAAATAAAAAAATTAATAATACCCTAATATTTGGGTTATACATAAATATATATTAAGGCCTCGTTTGGTTGGCGGAATCTTTCGGTTGGGAAAGGAAAGTGATTACTTTCCTATGTTTGGGCGTCGAAGGAATTGAGGAGGAAAGGAAAGTGATTCCCAATGGAAGGGAAATTAGGGGGGAAAGTGATTCCATCCATCCAAGGAAGGAATCACTTTCCCACATTGAGTATTCACTTTCCTTTCCAAATTTCTTGGCATTGCCAAACATCGAAAAGGAAAATCAATAGGAATTAAAGTTTCCCAAAGGAAAGAAAATGACAAGGAATTGATTTCCTTTCCCTTCCATTCCGCGAACCAAACGAGGCCTAAAAGCTATAAAATATCTCCAGAGTACCCCACCATCTGTATAGTAAAGATCAACATGATTAACTTACTACATAAATGCAGTTTCATGATGAAAGATGCAAACCATTAATTTAGATGCCCCACCATCTGCCTTGACTATTCCAACTCGGTTAAACGAACTTTGGGGCTTCAAAGTCATGGGTAAAATTTGTGAGTAATATTTTGCAAGATTTTTTATTTCATACATCACTGATGGTGTCAAAATATATCTATTCTCTATTCGACTATATAATAGAAAAACTTAGTGATAAAATTTTTAAATTACTAAAATATCCTTGAGTATTTTATGAACATGGTGTTATTATATTAACTTGCATGTCATTTATATTTAAGAGTGCTGTGGAGTTTTCTTTTTTCTATACAACTCTTCATATTCCAATGGTAATATTTTTTTTTCTGTCCATACCATTTTTCAAAGGTTATTATTCTCAATAGAAAATTAAGAAAAGAGTAATGTTATTCGTACCTCCAAAAATTTGCTCCAAACCATCCCTACTTATGTGGCAGCTGCCGTGATATGTTAAATAATATTATGTGTCATCTGACATGACAAATTTTAACCCAAAAATTAATTACCTAATTTTTTCCATGTTAATTTAATGTTAATATTAATATTAATTAATGTTAATATTAATGTTAATATTAACATTAGTATTAATATTAATATTAATGTTAATATTAATATTAATTTTAAATAAGTTGTTAAAAGTTAACGTTAATATTAATTTTAATGTTAATGGTAAAATTAATTTTAATGTTAATTTTACTTTTAAAATTTGGCATGTCAACTGCTACATCAACATACCATGTCAGCTGCCACATAAGGAGGAACGGTTTGAAGGGACAATTTAGAGGAACAAATAGTATTATTCTTAAAAAAATAAAAATAAAATTCGTAATTCGAATATCTTGAAATTGTAAAAAGAAAGCACACACACATGAATAATCATCCCTAAAAGACAAAAAAGGACAAGTGATTTTATAATATTTTAATTAAAATACATACAAGACGTACACGTATACTTGTATAATATTTATTGTTAGTCCCTTGGCGAACAATCGATGGAAAAACACGAGTTCAGAAACTATTGTAAAGACAATGTTTCCAGCAACAACACCTTAAAGAAGGTGATGTTGTATTACGGGAATCTAAAAAGATTTCGTAATATTTCTCGAAGGCAACAGAACCGTATAACTTCTAAAGAGAAGCGACCACTACACCATAATAGGCGATTACCCACGGTTATTACCGTTACAATTATTTTTCGTCACGGTAATAACCGTTACTAGTGGGGCGTGGTTAATATTTAGTCACGGTAATAACCGTGACAAATATTTGTTTTGGTAACGGTTATAACCGTGACAAATATTTGTTTTGGTAACGGTTATAACCGTGACAAATATTTGTTGTGGTCACGGTTATAACCGTGACAAATGTGCTATTACGTCACTCTTTTTTTTTCACTTTGTAACGGTTATAACCGTTACCAATATCCTTTTTTTGAAAAAAAAAAATTCAATATATTTTCCATTAACCTATATTCAAAACGCTTTAAAGCAATATGTAATCGAAGATGAACTCTTATCAATATGCACGTAAATTCAAATTCATATTGTAATAGTTGAATACAACATATAACATTACAAGATCTAAGCCTCAATATCAACACAAAGGAGAACCATTCTGTTCTCAATTCAAATTCATATTGCAATAGTTGAATACAACATATAACATTACAAAATCTAAGCTTCAATATCAACACAAACGAGAACCATTCTCTTCTCAACACAAATGTAAGAGAAAGAAATATTCCTCTATCATAGATACACTAACTACTCTCAAGTTTTTATTATGAAGATGCTAACATGATGTCTCCGCAGAGAAATAGTAGACCATTTAGAAGATATGTGTATATCCCAACAGTTGAGATGGATGGAGATCTATCAGCCCCCTTGACACTCCAAGTGCTATTTTGATTCTAAAAGGCCCATCCATTTTCATTAATTGCATTGTAAACTTTTATGCTCTCCCCAGCGACCTAACCATATTGATGTGTAATAAAGTGAAGGAAAATAAGGAAAATTTCCAAATGACGCAAAATAACAAAAATGATCGAGAAGTTTTCTTACCATTGAAAGAGCCATCTGTATTATAAAGTTTATAGAAGCAGCACCTTGCGGCTGCAACAAAGTTAATTATTCCATATGAAATTAGCATTGACAAGGCCACTGACACTAAAAGATGCAATAGTAGGAAAAGACAATAATATCTAATTTACTTTAGTATATTTGTGCACTATGTAGCTCACCTGACAATGAAGTAGACGAAATACAAGTTGTTGCAGTGCTGGCAGTTGTTCAAGCAACTCTGCAGTTTCAAGTTCTCGAGTTCTCTGTAGAAAACCACATTGTGTTGATAATCATTTCTATTTTAGTAGGGAGATTTTAAATAAGCAAAATACATAATCAATTTAGTAACCTTTTAATTTTAAAAATGCTAGACTTAAAAGGAAATATTTTCATAGTGCAAGAGGTAATCTAGTAGCTAAATTGCCTTATAATTAAATAATATCACACAAACGAACAGATAGTAAGGAAGCAGTTAAAATTGCCTTATAATCTAGTTAAAATTGCCTTATAATCTAGTAACTTCAACATACGGTGCTCGGAAAAAATTCAAAAAGTATATTTGTATGCAGGTAAAATGATGAACATACAGATAGTAAGGAAGCAGTTAAATTGGTCACCAACAGGCTTGCTATTTTGGACATGATACTCTTTATCATTTTCTTTGGTGTAACTAATGGGTGGTGTTGATGTAACACATTGTTATTAAGGTATGCCCATTGTGTATCCTATTCTATATGGATTCGTTTCATGGAGATTCAACAGAGTTCTATGCTGGCTGTTAGATGATTACATGAAAACAAACAAGCAATTTAGGCATATTACTGGTAAAGTTGGCTCCAAGAAGTTGACCTTCTACTTCACTCTTCACAACATCTGCTTATGTTTTTGTCATAGCCCTTATTGTTATACAACATGTCAAAAGCAAAGGAACATTCTTTTACATATAATTGGTCTCATACATTCATCTATAGCAGTGTTATCCAGCCTTTAGACAGTACTCTTCTAGAAAGGAGTATCTGAGAGGTTGGCCTGCAAAATGAATGTGCATAGTTACAGTCTTCCTGTTGAGATATGTACTTTCGAGGTTTCTAACTACCCAGATCACAAATATTCTTCATGTCCAGTTTCAACAATTTGATGCCACCATTAAAATTTGATCACGCCATTGATTATATCTTACATACATCATCAAGTCTTATGCAATTAATTAAGAAATGCCAACAAAATGAGCCATATAAGCAAAAAAAGAAAAGAAAAGAAAAGAAAACATGCTTGACAAAGAAAAGAATGTGAACTTAGAATAAGATGCATACCGAAGGATCTGACTCTACATCATACTTGAGTACGTTATAGCATTCAAGCCTTTCCTCTAGAAACAACGCATATGTACGCACCCATGCAGAATAGTCCCATGCTGAAAACCAACCAAATAACCAGTTAATAAAGAGACATATGTACCTCTAACTAATTGAACATTAGCAGCAATGAATACCATTTGCACTGGAGTCATCCTTAAAATGGGACATGTTAAGCATATGACTTCTGTGCCTTCCATAATTTATGAGTTCTTCACGGAAAGTGGGATCCACCTCCCTCAAAGCACGATGTAACACGATTAATGTTTTTAATGCAACCTATAGAGCAACATATGCTGATCAGGAAAAATTCGAAATATAGATTTGTATACAGGTAAAATGACGAATATACAGGTACTAAGGAAGCATTTAAATTGGTCTCGAAAAGTCACTACAGAATATATGTTACTCTTAACTAAATTCGTATCTAATGACAGAATATGCTAGTTCAAAACAGTTGACCTCATATATGTAAATATAAAAGCTCAAACTGGATAATGTAATGTGAAATCCATCCTCATACAATATATTACCTCCATGCAAACAATGAGGCTCAACTTATACATCGTTCTGCATGCAAGATTTAATGTTCAAACCTACTGTTTCAATGAAATATACCCTTAGTAGCTTAAATCGTTAAGATGCCCAAAATTACAGTTTCCATTGCAAAGTAAATTTACAAATTATTCATATAGCTCTATCCTCTTTTCTGTGTTTGGCAATATAAACCTGAGTTAAGTCTCTTAGTCAAGCTTTAATATGGTGTCAAGATCTAAGTATATTGGACAACAACAGAAAAAGAAAAAGAAACAAAAATATGATTGGGCACATACCGCCCAATTACGTGTCTTTGCAAGCCGCCTTAAAGAAGAAATACAATATCCATAGGAAGTTAAGTCTCTTAATCAACGCTACAAGGTTATCCATAACTGAGCATGATCCATAGGAAGCTTGAACTCTATACCACTCCAATTTAATCTGGATTCTATGATAATGTGCAAGAAATTTCCAAATGAAAATTTACAACTTCTAAATCAAATTGGGGTTGTAAGCATACCACATTTAAAGAAGAAATACCATATCACTTCCCTTGCATTCCTACCAAATAAAGAAAATAAAAACACATGAACACAAAAACTCGCATACCCCTTACATTACTTACTTTCTTTACCCAAAGAAACAACTTTTCACTTTCTAACACCAAAGAAACTCTCCCGACTGGCTGACCTTCCTACTTTCTTCCAACCAAACAGCCTAGTAAAACTGAAGTTCAAGCGGAAGTAGTTGAGTTGAGATAACATTTTCCAGATCAACTTTGAGAGGTTCACTGCCTTAAAATAAGTGTGCTTGATGCAAGTCATCTGTCCGAGAGGAGTTCCACTTGCATTTGAGATACTGGGCAGCCTTGACCAATCCTGGAGAATTCTTTGTACCATCACCTCTGTAGCTTAATGCCATTGTTTGATCTACTTTCACCCAAATGCCACTTCTCCGGACAAAGCATACTAGCAGAAAGTTTTTTTTCCCCAAACTATGGCATCAGAAATATTGAAAAATAGAGAACTTTCTAAATGGTGCGACAAGTTGCATAAAAGCTTCAAGCCAAATTATGGTTAAGCAACCGTCAGAACGATATGTAGTGATCTTTGTTATCTGCACTGAAGATCTCTTCTTCTTTTGCAAGTGTTCCTAAAGAAATACAAGGATTCGCTCTGTCTTAGGTTGACTTAAATTATACTAATAAGTATATGTTTTATCACATTAGTGACTGATACCGTAAGCTGGTAATAACATAGAGATTTACCTCATGTGTCTGCCTATGAACATTGAGCTCCTTAATATTGGCTAAAAATGCTCCAAATGTTCGTACGAGAGACAGCTCTTGTAATACAAAGCCAAATAACATCATGAGTGTTACTAGCCACTAATCTACATTAGTTTCTGGAAGCAGATTACTGACCTAGCTAGAAGGAAGAACTCTTTTACATCTATACAAGGAGTGCATCCTGAAAAATTGAGACTAGCATATTAAAAGGCAGAAACTGAAAGATATATAGCAAAAGGCAAAAGCCTCATCATTTAAGAATATGGGGTTTACGGTACACCTGGCAAGGAGCGACCTCGAGGAGGATAGCTAGCTGCAGAAGACTGCTGGCTTGATGGATACTATGGTGACATGCTAGTGTATCCTTCAACACAAGGTTTTGTTGGAGATGCAGCACCAAATATCATTCTTGGTGAACCTGCAGTAGAATACCCTCAAGGAGAACCAGTAGTAGACCTATATAAATGTGAATAGCATGCATAATCAAAGTCCTCTCTACTTGTACAATTGGAGATGATTAGAATCAATTGGCCTATATAAAGACAGGATAGAGATCAGAGAACTGTTCATTTGAATACAATGTGATTATTCACAAAACAAAGATGATGCATGGTTGGTAAATTAATATGTTGACCTGAATTGCAGCTGTAATCTAAGATGTTCATCTTCCTATAGTGTTCTTCCGTGTGAAATAGTTCCTTTAATAGGTTTTGCTTCCAATTTACCATCTCATCCAATCGCATAAACCTTTCAGGTGAGGAGCAACAAATGTGTAGTTTTTTCGTAGTAAAATTTAACCAGGAAGGGATTGTGATCTCTTAAATTAAGGTAGAGTTCCAGAGGATTTATGCCTAGAACTCTCTTTCTCATCTGTGTTTTAAGGCACAGCTCATAGCTCTCCCCATCTCTAATTAACTTCAGACAGTTCTCAACATCTTTGAGATTTTGTTGCCTTGATTTCCCAACAACAAAACTTACTTTATATGAGAGACATGATCCTGCAAGTGACTTATTCACGTTCATCTTGTTAGTATCCTTATCTTTTAACCTGAGAAGCCTCTTCTCCATGTCATCCAACCATTAATACTCTTGCAAGTTTTCTCCCTCTCCCATTTTATTGTCTGAATTGTAAATATCATGTATGGAAAGCATATAAACATCTTCATTACTGTGATCAATCACAAGAAGATTATTAGCAAAAAAGAAACAAGCCGGAGTAGTCGAATTGTATCTGTTAGATATAGCACCACTTTCAACTTTAAGATTGTACCTGCATGTACCAAAGTTAGGTAAGTGTAGACAGATTAAAGGGGTAGTAAATGAACACACAAAAAAGGTAGAGATAATCATAAAGTATTAGAATCTTGGTTTAATTGTCTTATGAAATGCAAGTTTCCTAACATGTGGCATCCATAGGAACAGGAACAAACCTAAATCATGTCAAACACAGAATAAGAGGAGATAGAATCATCTTATTAATCTGTCTCTCTCTTGACTAGAGTTGGACAGTACATTGTCTCAACCCAATATCCCGATAATCTAATACATAAATTCATCTAACAGTATATAACTCAACTTCCCCTTGAAAGCTACTTGACTTAGCAAGCCATTTCTAGCTCATAACAACTCGACACCTTTGATGCTCCAATAGTCATAACCATGTTTCAACTAACTATAGAAGTCAAGACATGCTAGCCTACAAGTTTTAATACATCTTATCGAATGACTGAGGATAAAAACACTAACCTCTTGCTTTTGACAACCCTTATGCCCATTAGGAAATATTACACTTGTTCGTAAACCATCTTAGGGTGGTCAGGTTTCAGAACACTTGCACGACCTTCCTAGTTTATTAATTGTTAAATGGTCCATTCAAAAATATGAATAAATTATATATGCATTTAGCAATAAATAATTTTTACATGGCAACTTTAATTGATAAAGCTTCTTCAAAAGGTGTTCCCACCAATTAAACCCACTAGGATAGACAACTTCTTAATCAAATTAGACAACTTCTTAATCAAATTAGACAACTCTTATCCCATTGATGTAGCATTTCAGATGTAATGGTATAGTATTTGTCCTGACAAGGTCAAATTCTAGGCTTATTTGAACTAAATATCATAAACTATCATTTTTTTCAATAATAGTAACTAAATTAGGATTAGCCATTGAAGTCATTTAAACTGTTGACTACTACAGGGAAAAGGCAAAATTTTACCTTTTGTTAAATTAAGAGAAAACAAAAATAAACATGAACAAGATTTGTATTGACTTATTTAGAGAAACAATATAAATCAATTATCAAACTATCCCTGAAATTGTTTAAATTTTAACTGTATATCAGAACCATTGGATCTTGAATCTCACCATGTAATCGGTGGTGATGAATGGATCTTTGATGGCAACTAGCTCAACATCGTTGTTCTGGAGCGTAACTCTGGCGATAAAATTTTTGATTCTTCAAAATCTAAAAAATAAAAATAAATAAATAGCATCACAAATCAAACTCACATGAAACACAATAAATCATCAAGCAAACAAGCTCATCATTGATTCTGATACTGATCTTCTTGCCAAAGGAAGCTGAAAACATGAGGAAAAATCCCTAAAAATTAGAACAAAAATAAGAGCAGTTTGAAACACCTCGTCTCCCACCCCGTCGGTGGCGGACGCATGTCTGTTCCCTCTTTTGAAGGGAGGAGGGGTTGGAACGGAGCCATGGCATCAGAGGAAGCCTACCTCGCTCAGGCGCGAATGAGGCGGATGCCGACTTTCTCTTTCTCAACCATGGTTGCCGAGGTCTAGCTAGGGTTAGGTCTGGATGAAGAGAGAGGGGGGAGAAGAAGAAGTGGAGTGGAATGGAAGGATTGTAGAATGGGGGGGCTTTTAGAGAGGGGGAAGAAAGGAGGGATTCGAGCAGCGGAGTGAGGACTGAGGAGAGAGAGGATTGGTAACACTTTTCTGATGTCAAATTGAGGGGGAGAGTTGAAAATTGGGGAGGGAAAGTGAAAATTTTGTCGTACTTTTTATTTTTTTATCACATTTATTATCGTTACCACAAATAAATAAAATACAGAAAAACAAAAAATATTTTTGTATTATTTTTTTTATCTATTGTCATAGTAATTACTGTTATAAATTTGCAACGGTAATAACCGTTACGAATTGAAAAATAAATGTGTTAGGAATTGTCTATTTTGGTGTAGTGGACGGTATTCTCGAAGGCAACAGAACCGTATAACTTCTAAAGAGAAGCGACGGTATTCTCGAAGGCAACAGAGGAAGAAGAAAGCCTGCTGGGGTGAAAGATCACCGGCGCTCAAAACTATATCCACCTTACGGACAAGCCTCCAGGAACCAGCAAGTTCGAAGAGAACTTTAGAACGCTGGCCAAAAATGTCGACTCTCGCGCACGAGCGCAACTAAAACGCACAATGCGCCTTGCGACGAGCTGTCGTGCAAAGTGCCATCAAAAAGCCACAATAAGCCTCAAAAGTCCGAGCCCGAGCCCGAGCCCGAGTCCGAGTCGCTAAGCCCCTTCGGGGCTTAGCTCCAATCTATTTTCATTTTGGCCAAAAGTTGGTTTCTTATTCTCACCTCTATGTAAAATCCCCCCACATGGCACCCTCCATTGGGCCTCAACCCATGTGCATCTCTCTATTCCTTCATAAGTAATATATAGAAATACATATTGGTGTGATTTTCCGATGTGGGACTATCTTTTAACAATAGAATGTTGTGAACACACACAACACATAGAATAAAACACCAACATTTATACATAATTTTTCCATTTCCGCCCTCATTCCTGTTTTTCGTCGGCGATAAAAAGTTGAATCCCCGTCGAATTTGAGAAAAACTGTCACCCTTACTACACACATCAGGTACATGAACTGGGAGTAAGCACTGTGTAGGAAGGATGGACCGGCTCTGATATATATATATATATATATATATTTTTTTTTTTTGCTTTTTGTAAGCGAAATTTAACGTGGTGCTTCGTGCCAGCTCCTTTTTACTCTCTCTCTCTCTCCTCTCAAGTCCAGTTATGGGGACTCGTGCTGCTGGGACGAAGTCACGAAGGAAAGGAGAGAGAGAGAGGGGGAGGGTCCGGCCATGCAAGTAGCAGTAGTACTTTGCACTCCATTTGCAGCAGCTTGCGCGCTTCCCTCCTTAAACAGTACATAATTAGGTCTGCATCCTACATATAAAGGAAAGGAAATAAGGAAAGAAAGATGGCACTGGTACAATGGGCAGCAGCAGTGCTCGCGCGCAGAGGAGGGCCTATTTGATTGACGCATCACTGACAGTCTTATGATTTGGAGATATTGAAGCGACGTGACGTTGACTACTCATCTCCTCCTCTCCCACTCCTTTCACTTTCCCACGCGTACGTTTGTTTTCTTCACCTCTCGCTCTCTCGTGCATGCCCCTCACCATTTGCCATTTGCAATGCACGTACAGATGAGCTGCTTTCCAACTCTCATCTCCCTCCATTTATTAACCACACCTAACGTCCTACGATACGGAAATTTTTTTTTGATTGATACAGCATTTTGTATGACAGGTGGGCCCCCCAAATATATATAGAGGTCTATCTGTCATACAGAAGGCTGTATCAAATTTTAATACAGTCTTTTGTATCAAAGTATAGCTCCTACGGTACCATTCTTTCTTATTAGCCCTCAATGGGGAGCCTAATCTTATTATTATTGGAATGTCCCTCCCTTATTATACTATACTAGTCTACACATGTACGTATTTTGTACGTATTTTAATTAAAATATCATAAGGTCAGTTGTCGTCTTTCCATCTTTTCTATGTGACTATTCATGTGCGTGCGCTTTCTTTTTACAATGCCGAGAGATTCGAAGTACGAATTTTGTTATTTTTTTAATTTTCTATTGAGAATGATAACATTTGAAAAATGGTAAGGACAAAAAATTTTATTACTATTGAAAAATGAAGAGTTGCATTGAAAAAGAAAATTTCATAGCATGAAAACTTTATTGCTTTGACTCTCAAACATAAATAACATGCAAGTTGATATAATAATATCATGTTTATAAAATACTCAAGGGTACTTTAGGAATTTAAAAGTTTCACCACCAAGTTTTTCTATTATATATTAGAATAGATATTTTAGATTTAGAACGCCTAATCTTAATGGCTGTCATGGAGTTTATTTTTGTTCACGCACCAAAACTAGTGGAATGTTTCACATTACCACTTTGGTCGATGAACAAAACCACTTACAAAGTGGTTTGTGCTGGATGAAATGTCACGTATTATTTTTTTAGTGGAGGATAAAAATTTCAACTAGTGTTGGTGGATGAACAAAAATGCACTCGGCAACCATAAGTTAAATAACTAGAACACCAATAACATAAGCACTTTTTTTTTGTTTTACGGAAACAAAAGATAATTAATTCTATTTTATTTTATTCTTATAAAAACCGCACTTTACATAAAAAAAATTGTTGCTGTTTGGCGAGATCTAGACCTGTCAATTGGGTCGGAAAGTCCGGCCCGAAAAATTGGCCCACGTGCCGGCCCGGCCCCGTATATTGGGTTGTGCCGGGCCACGTATATTGACCCATAATTTAGGCCCGACCCGGCACGGCCCGGCACGAGGCCCGGCCCGAAGCCCGGCCCAAAGCTTGACCCGGTTGCAACATCCCTGTACAATCTCTTTGATTTGTCCCAAATCCTAGCAGCTAACAGCAGTGTTGTCACTTAAACAAGGAAAAGAAAAGAAAAATATGTACACAACAAACACTCCCTCCAAATATGACTTGTACCATTGCCTAAACAAAGCAACAAGGGCAAGTGGTGGTGGCCTCTGTTATTATTATGATTATACAGTGAAGTAGTGAACTGAATTGAAATGAAATGAATATTTGAACTTATTTCAATTCAATTCATTTCAATATATATTAGTTGCAAGTTGCTGCAACAACAACAAACGTGCATGCATCCGTGAATGATATATGTATATACTGACTGAATTGAATCAAAATGATGGCCTTCAGTGCCAGTCCCTTATATTGGGTCGCATCCGGTCCGACCCAGTCTGGCCCGGCCTAGTCCGGCCCGGCCCGACCCGAAGCCCACTGTGCCGTGGGTCATGTGCCGGGCTGGGCTTAATATTTTCGTCCATAGCCCGGCCCGGCCCGGCCCACTCAAATTTGTGCCGGGCCGGCCCGGCCCGGCCCACTTGACAACTCTAGCGAGATCCGAAAAATTTGGAAGAGAAAACGAATATTTGGGGGTGGAAAAGTGAATTCATGGGATGAATGACGAAACAATTTCTCCTATATTTTTCTTTCCTTTGGGAATAATTTTTATTTTCTACTCATTTCATTTGGCATCCAAGCACATAAAAGAAAATACTTTCCTTTTCCAAGATCGGGATCCCTTGAACCAAATGAGGCCTTAGGATCTATTCATATCTAATTTGATCAGTAAATTATTGAGACACTACTAAAAGTGATAGGGGACATTACTTTTTATGATGTCGTTATTGACAATCCTAAAATATTATCCTACAATTCTCCCTCAATGCATGTACAAATTAATGTCAAATTTAATACATGAGTAGTTTTAAAATTTGAATGATAAAAAAATAAAGAGAAGTACATGATGATATTTTAGAGTGTCGATAACAAACAACTCCCAACTTTTTTTTAAATTGTAAAAGTATTATGGGACATCACATTATTCCAAACATGTAAACCCATATTTTCTCATCATCTTGCTCCTATATTAACCTCTCTTGTTCCTTTTGCAACCTCTTTATCTTCCTCAGACCATTTCAAATAAAACACTAATTTTTAGAATTTACTTCTTTTATAGATATTATTTTAATTTTGAGAATTTTTTTAACATTATTATTGGTGATATAGAGATTTAAAAGTCTATAAATCGTAAAATGAAGCCGAGTTGGAGATAACAAATGACTGTCAATATTTTGACGGTCCAAAGCAGAAAATTTCTTATCTTAAAAATATCAAAATTCTAACAGTCAGTAACTACAAGATGTGGTAGTCTCTATCACTTATAGTAGTGCTTCTAGTAATTTTCTTTTGTATCTAACATGAAACAGTGTTCTGGAATCTCACAGTAGTCGACACATATTTTGGAGTGTTCTTGTAGATTTTAAACTGCCTAATATGCAAATCTAATGTGTAAATTATGTTTGCAGGATGGTAGGGATCCATGGCACTGTAGGTTGGTGGGCACAATATGTGAGTAGCTCAGGTCAGGTGGACCGTCTCTATATAAATGGTGAAATGGGCATTTGACCGACCTTAGCCAACAGAGATATTTAACCTTTGTGGTGACCCGTTAACCTTAAACCATCTAAAATTCATAATTGGTGTATTAATTCTATGTCCCTTTAAATTGTACTTTCAAATTGTCTCTCCTGACGTGACAGCTGACGTGACATGTTGATATGACAGCGGATGTGACAAATTTTAAAATTAAAATTAAAATTAACATTAAAATTAATATTAACATTAACATTAATATTAATATTAAAATTAATATTAACGTTAATATTAATAATAATATTAATATTAACATTAATTAATATTAATTTTAACATTAAATTAACATTAATATTAATATTAACATTAAATTAACATGGACAAAATTGGATAATTAACTTTTTTGGTTAAAATTTGTCATGCTATCGGCCATGTCAGATAACACATAATATTATTTAACATGTCACGTCAGCTGCCACATAAGAAGAGATGTACTGGAAGGATAATTTGGAGGTACGAATAGCATTACTCTAATTATATTATATTATATTATGTTTTGTTTTATTTTATCTTGCAAGAGTTTTTTCGATAATGATCCTTCCGATTGTTTTTTTTTATATCACATACACCTAACGACCTACGTTGACCTACACGTCTTAACGGCTGGAGGACTCGACCCCTACCGACTCCGTCTGGTATCCATACTATTTTCTACATGAACTACAAGTGCTAGACGGCTCCTCCGAAATTTAAATATTGAAAGTACATATACATGTATATCTAGATTATTTCTCAATCCAGGCATTTTGAAGAGTTGGGATTGATCAAATCTAAAGACCTTCTCGTTATCCTTTACCAGGTCCCACCAGTTGCGCCATCCCTTGGTGAGTTACAAGCATTCTTTGAAGAGTAACAGGAACAATCTTCCTTCTACGTATTGTGTACGTACCAGAATCCAAACACACATGTGGGCAAACTAATATAACATCATTCGTCAAGTGTTAACCTACATCCAACACATGAAGACGAGAACCCCGTGGCTCGATTCAAATGATACATTTTCGTGGCTCGTTACACAAATTTTTCGTCATCCGACAACAATCTTATCTATCTTTTAGGTCACCACATATAGGTCACCACAAGGGTAGCTCAAATTTGACTCAACTCTTAGAAATTAAGTGCGCATCCCACCCACAGGAAAAAACTTTGATATCGAAGGGGATATCAAAGTTTTGATACCCCCCATGTATGACACGTGAGTCTCCTCCTTCTTCGTAAAACATGTAAACTTTCGTAAGGCAAAAGCTCAAACACACGGAGACGAAGCTTTCTCGTATATTATCAATCACTCAAGTGTACATTTACAAGCTATTCTAACCTCTCTTTATATAGGGAGAGAGGTTGGGGGTTATGAAGAAATGAAGGGCCAAAGGTCATGTAGGTTACAAGAAGATGAAGGTGTAGAGACATATGAGTTACAACACTCCCCCTTGGCTCTCCAGAAATTCTGCTTGTAAACACCTCTGAGTTTCTTCGTCTGTCTGTAGCTTGTATATTACAATTTTGACCATCTACTTGTGCCTCGTCAAAACCTTGCCAAATAAAACCCAGTGGGAAAAAAACTTTGGTCGAAGGACAAAAGAGTACACACAGGTCAGTGTGATGGGGGTAAACTAACCATTGCAAAGGTGCCTCGTCAAAAACCTTGTCAGGGAAAACCCAGTGGAAAAAACCGCTGATCGAAGGACAAAAGAGTACACGATGGTTTAGAAGTATACAACTGGATACTCCCCCTGATTATAATAATCCTTAGTGAATAAGGGATTTGAACTGTGTCTCGTTAAAAACCTTGCCAAAGAAAATCCAGTGGGAAAAACTTTGGTCGAAGGGAAAAAGAGTACACGAGCATACATCAGGATGCTTCCCTTTTCACTCGCACTCAACAGGGTGCGGGATATACGCACAACAGGGCGTTGGGAGGCACTTGTTGGGGCGCTCCCCCTCACATGCACACAACAGGGTACAGGAAACATGTTTCACTTAGGCTAGCTCTGAAAGCTTCCTAAGTCCAATCGCTCTGACATGTTTCTGGAACGAGTGTTTTGGCAGTGACTTGGTGAACAAGTCTGCACGGTTATTCTCCGATCCAATGTGTTGCACTTCAATCTTCTGAAGCGCTTGTTGTTCATGTGTAAAGAACAACTTGGGCGATATGTGCTTGGTAGCATCCCCTTTGATGTAACCATGTTTCGCTTGATCAATAACAGCGGTATTGTCCTCATAGACGACAACAGGTTCATCTGGGTCATATGGAAGATTACATGTACTTCGAATATGGCCAATAACAGCTCGAAGCCATACACACTCTCTAGTCGCCTCATAGAGCGCGAGTAGCTCAGAGTGGTTCGTTGAAGTAGCCACTAAGGTCTGTTTGCGAGACCTCCAAGAAATCGCCGTGTTCCCAATGGTAAAGACATAACCAGATTGGGAACGCCCCTTGTGCGGATAAGATAAGTATCCCGCATCGGCGTAGCCAACAAGGGTCGCGTTGCTTCGAGTGCCAAGAGCGTTGGACTCACTCAAAACCGCGTAGGGATAGAACAAGCCCAAGTCCGTAGTACCCTTAAGGTAGCGAAAAATGTCTTTTATGCCATTCCAATGGCGGCGTGTTGGCGCGGTGCTGTGTCGAGCTAGACAATTCACAGCAAACGAGATGTCCGGTCTAGTACATTGGGCCAAGTACAATAGAGCGCCTATTGCACCCAGATAAGAGCACTCAGGACTCAATATCTCTTCGTCGTCCTCCTTTGGACGGAATGGGTCCTTAGTAATGTCTAGAGAGCGGACGATCATGGGAGTAGCGGACGGCTTAACATCAAAATGACTAAAGCGTCTCAACACCTTTTGGGTGTAGTTCGCTTGGTGGACAAGAATTCCATCTTTACGGTGCTCGATCTGCAGGCCGAGGCAAAACCGTGTCTTCCCAAGATCCTTCATCTCGAATTCCCTCTTCAGGATATCAGCAGTTTGTGACAAGTCTTTTTCGGTTCCTATGAGATTCATGTCATCTACATAGACCGCGATGATTGCGTATCCTGAAGTGGATTTCTTTATGAACACGCATGGGCAAAGTTCGTTATTAACGTATCCCAAACCGATCAAGTATTCGCTTAGGCGGTTATACCACATTCGCCCGGATTGTTTCAATCCATACAGCGAACGTCTCAGTCTAATCGAGAACGCGTTCCGTGGTCGGGAACTACTTGATTCAGGCATCTTTAGTCCTTCAGGGACTTTCATGTATATCTCTGTGTCTAGATCCCCGTAGAGATAGGCTGTGACCACATCCATGAGCTGCATATTCAGTTTTTCGGAAACTACTAAACTGATTAAGTAGCGGAACGTTATGACGTCCATTACGGGAGAATACGTCTCCTCGTAATCAATTCCAGGACGTTGTGAGAAGCCTTGCGCCACAAGGCGAGCTTTGTATCGTACAATCTCATTTCTCTCATTACGCTTCCTTAGGAAAACCCATTTGTGACCAACTGGTTTAACATTGGGTGGTGTTGGAGCAACGGGTCCAAACACACTTCTTTTCGCTAAGGAGTCTAGTTCAGCCTGGATTGCTTGTTTCCATTGTGACCAGTCCGTTCGTCGTTGACACTCGGCAACACTACGAGGTTTCATGTCATCATTGTTCATAATGTCAGTGGCCACTGAGTATATGAACACATCATCGATGACAGTTTCGTTTCGCTTCAAAATATCGTCTAAGCTAGCATACTCGACGGATATTTCGAGGTTATCGGCATGATTAGGAATAGGCGTTTCATCTGGAACGCGCTCTTCTAATACATTACTGTGATCCTTAATGATCTCATGTGGCAAAACGCTTTTAACAAAATTTCTCCGCTTTCGGGGCAGAACATCTTTGGAACCAACCGGTCTTCCCTTCTTCTTGGGAATAGCGGCGGACTGGACAGCCGATGGCAGCGTCCTTTGCTCGGCGGGTTCGACCGGAGCAACATGTTTCACAGGAACATGGCGTCTCTCAGGGACGTCTATCCTTGCAGGCACATTTGCAGCAGGTATAATTGATCTCGTGACTTTTGCTAGGTCGCTAAATGCGTCTGGCATTTGATTTGTAATATCTTGCAGACCTAGAATCCTCTGCACTTCCTTATCACTATGTGCAGAGGGGGGATCATGATGAGCAAAAGCGGGCGCATGCCACGCTAATTCACGTCGTTCCTCATCAACGTTAGCGTGCATTTCTCCCCCTAACGACGGGAAGATTGCCTCATCAAAGTCACAATCCGCGTGTCTCGCGGTAAAGAGATCGCCTGTCAAGGGCTCTAAATAGCGAATAATGGACGGGGAGTTATAACCGACATATATTCCCCGTCGTTTCTGAGGTCCAAATTTTGAACGCCTTATCGGCTCAATTGGAACATTGACTAGGCACCCAAACACGCGTAAATGTGAGATATCAGGCTCACATCCAGTAACCAGCTGGTACGCAGAAAGTGGTTGGGTGGCCATGGGCCTCAGACGGACCAAATTTGTAGCGTGCAAAATTGCATAGCCCTATGCAGATAGTGGGAGTTTGGTGCGCATAACCAAGGTCCTCGCTATCACTTGCAGTCGCTTTATAAAAGCTTCTGCAAGGCCATTTTGGGTATGAACATACGCAACAGGATGTTCAAGATTTATTCCCAAAGTCATGCAATAGTCATCGAAAGTCTTCGATGTAAACTCCGCGGCATTATCAAGTCTAATAGACTTTATCGGATAATCCGGATGATGAGCCCTTAACTTAATGATCTGGGCGAGGAGTTTAGGAAACGCTGCATTACGGGTGGACAACAACACTACGTGTGACCATCTAGTCGATGCATCAACCAAAACCATGAAATATTTAAATGGTCCGCATGTTGGTTGGATTGGTCCACAAATATCTCTATGAATTCTCTCAAGGAATTGGGAAACCAATCTCGTAGGTTTCACATGGATAGGCTTGAGATTCGTCTTCCCAATCGAGCAAGCTTGGCATAGGCTTTTCGGATTTATAACGAAATTATTTCCTCCAAGAGGATGCCCATGTGATGCATTCATAGTACGAAGCATCGTATTTTGACCCGGATGACCCAGCCGGTCATGCCATAGCATAAAAGTCCTCTCATCAACTGGCGCTCGGCGAATGATGAGATTACTCTCGATGTGTTGTATCGTAGTGAGATACAAACCACTTGAAAGACATTTCAACTTCTCCAAGATACGCTTTTGGCCGTACTGAGTGGAGGTAATGAAAAGATACTCGAAGCCATGTTCTCGAGCAGTTTCAACATGAAATCCGTTTTCTCGAATATCCTTAAAACTCAGTAAGGTACGACTGGACCTTGGAGAATATAAGGCCTCTGATACTTCAACGGGAGTACCATTGGACAATGAAAAATGGGCTTTGCCAAAACCTTGAACAAGGGTTGAGGGTCCCGAAATAGTTGTCACTGAGGTTACTTTAGGCGTATAGGAGATAAAGTATGATTTATCTCTCAAGATAGTGAGTCGTTCCACTATCAACCAGACAATCCACTGCCCCGTGGTCCATGCCTATAAGTAAAGAAAAAATTAAAGTTTGTCACACGTTTGAGGAAAGTGCTCGAAATAGAACTTTAATTTATCGAGAAAACAGAAAATACAAACCACCAAAAGTTTCATGACTTAAATCAAATATAGAGAAAATGGAGATTCATTCTTCCATTTCTGCTACAAAATCGGGGGTCTCAAGATTTAGATTTTCGCACTCGTTGACCAGATTTGCTTCGGCCCGGCGCCCCTTGTGATAGTTATTAACTTCTTGGGGGATCGTCCTGCAAGTCCGTTGCATATGACCATAAGCACCACATTTGTAGCAAAGAGTAGGCGCTTGGCCTTCCACTCTCGCTTTGGGACGACTGGCCCGTTGGTTCTTACCATGAGACTGCCTAGGAGTCAAAGGTCCTTGGTTCTTGTTAGAACCTCGCTTTGGATGGCGAGACTTAAACTCGCCTCTGTTCCTTGGCTGGGACGACTGGCCCTTGTCTCGTTTCCACCGTGGATTTGGTCCACGGAGAGCGTTTGCATCAGGCATTGGAATTGCCTTTGTTCCAGCAGGACGAGAATTATTGTTTCTCATTAAAATGAGACTGTTCTTCTCGTCTAGTAAAAGCTGGGTGATGAGCTCGGGAAACTTGGTGAACTTAGACTGACGGTATTGCTTTTGGAGCAAGTTGTCAGTTGAAGGAAATGTGGTGTATGTTTTCTCCAATAGATCACTGTCGGTTAATATCTCACCGCAGTATTGGAGAAGTGATCGAATCCTGCAGACTTCATTGTTGTAATCAGTTACACTTTTGAAGTCTTGGAAGCGCAGGTTCAACCAGTCATGGCGTGCTTCAGGTAGCCATATGGTCTTCTGGTGGTCGAAGCGCTCTTTCAGAGAGTCCCATAGCGTCTTCGGCGAGGAGATTTCAATAAACTCCGCCTTCATGGCGTCAGATAAATGCCTACGGAATAGAATCATCGCTTTGGCGTTCATTGAGCGAGTGACTTCCACTTCACGCTCTTCCTCGTTATAGATGACGTCCAAGAGGCCCTGCGCATCTAGATGGTTCTGGATGTCTTGCGTCCAGTCCAAGTAGTTCTTGCCAGAGGCTTCAAGGATTGGAAAATCAATCTTGATCGAAATTTTTCTACAACAGGAGAAAAAATCTTAATCAGTCAACATATAAAACGACAGGTTTATATGGATTTGGTTTGTATAAGCAACAACAAACAATCGTAAATAAAAACAACGGTTTTGAAAAAACGATTTTTGTTTAAAAATTATCTTATATCGATCGACGGGCCGATATAGAGAGGTCAATAAGTTTCTTGCAAAAATGCATAATTATAAATACAATTTGAGCAAAAAATAATATTCGGTCAACCCCTTTCAGTAGCTCTACGTGAATATGACCAGGCGGGAAAATGGGGGAGGAGGGTCACC
Source organism: Iris pallida (assembly GCA_029216955.1). NCBI lineage: Eukaryota > Viridiplantae > Streptophyta > Magnoliopsida > Asparagales > Iridaceae > Iris > Iris pallida. The sequence goes on along the minus strand of JANAVB010037018.1, from coordinate 2,460,051 downwards.
GGGGACCTCTTAAGAACCAAGCCCCAAGTTCTTTCTGACATCATACCCAAGTAGGTGAGCCTATTCGGAGAGACTTCGTAAAATTTTTGTCAAATGTAAGAATAAATAAAATTTTTCAAGAAATTCACGCTATTTGCGAACTGTGCAAAATAGGTGACAATTTAGTGCGTGATCAAAATGAGCGTTGCCTTTGAAAAATTATTAACCAAAAAAGTTATTTTTGGGAGGCCCAAATTTGGCGGTGCCAGAATTTGTTTATATAGCCAAAACCAATTTTTCAATTTTTACGCCATTACGCTAAAAAAAACGTACAACATAAGTAGGCAACAACACACAAAAGAATTGGTGCCTAAGTAAGCGGCACCAAAAAAAATGTCAACTATTTTTCCGACGTCTAATGAAGCGACGCCAAAAAATAGCGAGAAAAAAAATACAATTTTTTTTTTTTACTACCCATCTGTTACAATAATTCACTGAGTAACATAAAGAAATTGCTACTTAGGCGCTCGTCGGGACGCAGATGGCACTGTGGCGCTCGCCGGGGCGCTCCAAATCCACCATTACCAAAAAAATGTTAGCACTCCAATTTTTCTTTTACAACATGAAAATTTGCTATTAAAAATTTATTTCCTCAGAAATTAACTAATAAATATGTTTTTTTTTTCAAAAAAATAGTATGCTAAAGGCTAGATTATAGCAAAGTTAAAAATTATAAACAAAATTATATAAATAATCTCCTCTGTGTCCTAGAGAAGTTCCAATAGAGTACTTATAACTTAAAAAATAATGATATTTGCAATTGTGTAGCAAATGTCTAAACAGAAACAAAAGATGCAAATTTTCCTTTACAATTGTCTAAAGTCTATTTGTAACTAAACATAACAAAAGAACTAAACTTTTGATAGACAGCAACGTAAAATTGACAGAAAAGTCTATTTGATAGAACAAGTCTATTTAAAGATATGCTGTTTAGAGTGTGTAGCATTTTTTTTGATATTTATCTTATGTTGCTCAGACATGGCTCTGAATTCATATTAGCAGCAGCAGTAGTAGTAATAGTTTAGACCACTGCTAGTAGTCTAGATTTGTGCTTAAGACGTGATTTGTTCTAAGCATTCCAACTGCATATTTGTTTATAGATTTACGTGCCAATGAAATGTAGTTGCCGGTTTGTTCTAGAGTGTCAACGTGTTAGGCATAAAAAAAACTTCTATTCTATCATGGACATATATGTTTTAACCATGATTTTCTTATTCTGCATTACTGCAATATAATCATAGGAACTGTCCGGAAAAATATTTTATTACCAAATATTTCTTAGAAAAATATTCTTAAGAAGAAATTAAGGGTTACCGTCGTTGTACGGAAACCGCGAAATCGGATAGGACCCACGCGGATACGCGGGATCGACGACGAGCGACGGGGTGCGCGCGGGACAACGGTCGGTGGACGGCGAGACGAACGGTACGGCGAGACGAGCGGTACGTCGAGTCTCCGGCGTTGCACGAGCAAAGTGCTGATAACGTTTCGTAAGGCAAAAGCTCAAACACACGGAGACGAAGCTTTCTCGTATATTATCAATCACTCAAGTGTGCATTTACAAGCTATTCTAACCTCTCTTTATATAGGGAGAGAGGTTGGGGGTTATGAAGAAATGAAGGGCCAAAGGTCATGTAGGTTACAAGAAGATGAAGGTGTAGAGACATATGAGTTACAACATAAACATATATTTATACATAAACTTTGAGAGGAGGCCCACGTGTCATACATAGGGGGTATCAAAATTTTGATACCCCCTTCGGTATCAAAGTTTTACTCCCACCCACATAGACCCACCATCATAGATTCATTGCAAGGGCGTGTGCATCTCACACACGCATACACAATAAAGAAGCAACAGGCATGGACCTGGTAAACTATTTATTTGTATGTTTAACAAAAATCCTAAAGTAACTCACCAGCTCTTAATTTTTATCATTAATGTGCACGTGCAAATACAAGTAAGAAAAAAATGTTTAATATATATATACTAGTCTACGTGTACGTGCTTTGCACGTATTTTAATTAAAATATCATAAGATCAGATATGTCTTTTCGTCTTTTCCAGCTTATTATTCATGTTTGTATGTTTTCTTTTTACAATGCCAAGAGATCCAAAGTACAAATTTTGTTTTTTTTTTTCAAATTTTCTATTGAGAATAATAATTTTTGAAAAATGGTAAGGATATAAAAAATTTACCATTGGAATATGAAAAGTTGTATGGAAAAAGGAAACTTGCATGCAAACTTTATTGCTTTGACTCTTAAACATAAATGAAATGCAAGTTGACATAAGAACATTATGTTTATAAAATATTCAAGGATATTTTAGGAATTTAAAAGTTTCACCACCAAGTTTTCATATTATATAGTAGAATATATATATATATATATATATATATATATATATATATATATATATATATATATATATAAAATTATTAAACCTAGAATTTGAACTCAAACAATTAAAAAAATACCTCCTACCTTAACCACTTGAATTAGACTATTTAGTTATAAATATATCATATTATATAATTAAACATTTTGTTAAATTTATTTCAAAATAATTAATGGAATATTTGGGTAGTTATTTATTTATTTATTTATTATTATTTTTAAATTTACTTAAATGGTTGATGACATACGTCTTAGACGGCTCATTTTTGAGCCGTTTTGAAACCTCTTTATATTACATAAGATAATTTGACCATAAGAAACCGTTGGATTACGTGCATCATTTTTGAATTTTTTTTTCAAGGGGCTCAAAAGTACGTTTTAATATTAGTAAAATTCACGTGTCACATCTATATTACATCATCTTATTTTGAGTTTTCGTAGTCGAACTATATATTTGTCTACAAGCCAGATGCTCCCTTCTTGTGCAACCCCGAGTATCTCCGCACTATTTCCATTAGGACAAGAAAATTAGGCAGGATCGACCTGGGGTAAAGCCAAGATAAGGCTTCGGGCTTGGACAACCCCCCTCTACTTAGGGCAACTCTCAGACTCAACGTGATCCCAACAGAGGTCGGGATCACGGGTGACCCTCTAGGATCAGCCGACAATAAGGATCAAAAAACAACTCAAAATAGCTCTGGATAGGACAATCCAATTCCGTGGGCCTTCCTGAAATTAGGCGAAACTAAATAGCCAAAACTTAAAAAAAAAAAAAAAAAAAGACATTTTTTTTGTTTTCTCAATCCAAAGAGAGATTTTGGAGTGGATGAATGCCTAAGAGAGAATATGTGCCTTCCTGTGGCCTCCACACGCGCCACACGCACCACTTGTTTCTTTCTGACCCATGATGCAGCATGTGTTTTCACAGTAATATAAAAGATGATAATTAAAAAGGAAGTGTTTGTTATAGGAAGGGTTGATAGCAAAGCATAATAGCATCTCTCCTCTTTACGTCGTTTTCTAGCGTGCATCCACAAGCAACCAAAAGTGGCAACGAGTACGAGTTTAGCCTTCATTTGGAAGCCACCTTTCTTTTCTCTTTCTTTTCATAGGGTTTTAAGTGTCACCAAAGTGGTTGGGTTAAGCTCTCATTTGTGCCGACATGACAAATTGGAGGCCGATGTATCAAATTTTCCGCACCAAGGACCAGTCCGCAAAATTGGATTGTCTTAGCCAGAACTACTTTTGGTTTGGTTGTCCCTTAAAATTTACTGAAAATTGCTGAAAAACCCAATTTCGGGGTTGGATTGTATAAAAAATCCATCCGCAGGATGGATTTTATGAAATGTCCAAAATTATATAATTCCACGTCAAATATTCAAAGATTTTCTTTAGATGTTCTGTATTTACAAAATTAATACCATAACTACCCCTCCACACAAACTCAGATCTGGATTGCGATTCTCTTTTTCTTCTTCACGAGAGATCTGAATTCCATTGCTCTCATTTTCAGCAGAGATCGCAAAGATCGTTCGTAGTTTATCATGCTTTTTTTTTTTCAGTCGAACTCCGATCATCGCTCATCTTCTTCTTCTTCTTCTTCTTCTTCTTCTTCTTCTCCGACAATTAGGTCAATTATGGAGAGAAGATCTTCTTCTTCTTTTCCATAAGAGTTAGCATCGTTTTGAAAGAAGAACGAAAACTCTTGAATCTTTATTCATGTCAAATTTCTTTCCACAAAACAAAAAAATGAAAAAATTAGGTTTCTGTCAACTGTTCTCCGTCGATATCACACGAAGAATAGTCATTCTCCTGCATTTTTAACAAGGAGAATGCCATTCTCCGTGTTGAATGGCATTCTCCGTGTTTCTAACACGGAGAATGGCCATTCTCCTGTGTTTTAACATTTGAATGACCATTCTCCGTATCATTTAACACGGAGAATGTCATTCTCCGTGTTATTTAGCACGGAGAATGGCCATTCTCCGTGTAATTTAGAAACGGAGAATGTCATTCTCCGTACTAAATTACACGGAGAATGGTCATTCTCCTACGTTTTAATACTGGGAATAACCATTCTCCGTGTAAATTAACACGGAGAATGTCATTCTCCGTTTTAATTAAGACGGAGAATGTCATTCTCCGTGTTAATTTATACGGAGAATGGCATTCTCCGTGTTTCTAACACGGAGAATGGCCATTCTCCTGCATTTTAACACTGGAATGACCATTCTCCATGCTAAATTACACGGAGAATGGCCATTCTCCGTTTTATTTAACACGGAGAATGGCATTCTCCGTGTTTCTAATACGGAGAATGGCCATTCTCCTGCATTTTAACACTGTAATGACCATTCTCCTGCGTTTTTAACACTGTAATGACCATTCTCCGTGCTAAATTACACGGAGAATGACCATTCTCCGTGTAAATTAAGACGGAGAATGACCATTCTTCGTGTAATTTAGCACGGAGAATGTTATTCTCCGTGTTACTAACACAGAGAATGACTATTCTCCGTGTAAATTAAGACGGAGAATGACATTCTCCGTGTTACTAACACGGAGAATGGCCACCCTCATGCGAAATTAACATTTTTCGTGTTCTAACACGGAGAATGATCATTCTCCTGCATTTTATGGTCAGTTGAAACTTTGAAGGGCCATAACTTTTGACTGGGAGGTCGAAACGAGGTCCCGTTTGTCCCAAAACGAGCGTATCTTCGAGGAGGCTGAAAGTAACAATTTTTTCGTTAGACGGTCTTCCGAAATTTTAGAATCGCAAAGAAAATGATGTTTTGACCTCCGTTTTAGCACTTTTGCCGTTTGTCTCGGTCTTTCCGAAATTTTTCGACGAATTTTTGAAGATTTTTGAGGAGAAAACCTAGATTCGAAAGTGAGCAGCGTATGGAAGAAGAAGAAGTATTGAAACGTTTTTTTTAAGAGTAGTTTCGTAGGTGTTTTCAATAAATTAGAAGGAAGGACAAAAAGGTCATTCGGAACCCTCTTTATATATTTTTTGCTAATTCTGGACACGCGATGAAATTTTATTGCACGGTTGGTTTTTCATAAAAATTTTTCGTTTTTTTGGGCATTTCATAAATTTCCCCTAAAATTTATTGTAGACTAGTCCTGAAGGATCACCCGTGACTCCGACCTTTTGTGAGACCACCCACGACTCTGACCTTTTGTGAGACCCAGCTGAACGTGACGACGGACGGCCCACACAAAAAAGGGTTGCTCAAATCCAAAATCTTGTCCGGCCCCTGAACTAGCCCTGTCTGCACCATGTAATGATCAGTGATATATAATCAGGATTTATTAGAACGGGAAAGTGTGACAAGATGGAAAGTTGATTGCTTCTAAGTTTATAATCAGTTAGACAACATAAATTCAATTAAGAAATTGTAATATAGATACGTGATTGTAACCGAGCTGAGTAGCCAAACGAGTTGGCTGGCCCATCAGACTCGTTAACTGAGTTGGCATACCCATGCGCACAGGGCCACGTCGGCTAAGAGTTTACTTAACCTTGCCTAGTGACTTGACGGCGTCTCTATACTCACCATGTCACTTGGCGAGTTGTCTTCCAAATTCTATTTTTTTTTAAACTTCTCCCTCTACATAGAATTATTCCAAACTTTTTTTTTACTTTATATAAAATTGATGTTCATCCAACAACTTCAAGAAAAAAAAATAATAACTTTGCTACGCAACCAATCCTCTCATTAAGCCAACACACAATTTATAAAGGCACTATCGGAACGGAACGACACATCAAATTAAAACCATGAAAAAATTCACTATTTTCCACGGTTTCCCGTTATCATTTCTCTCTCCTCCAGCCTTATTGTACATACTTTGATGTAACAACAGCTGCTTAGAGCATCTCCAACCCTAGTTGTCTTGTTTTGTATTATGATTCCTATGCTGCGGCATGAGGCACAAGACAATGTCTTTTCTATGTGACAAGATGATATTCACACAAGACAATAAGATAAAAACATGTTCTCCAATACAAAAATATTTAGAAGACAATAAAAAGTATTTTTTTTTCAACTTCCAAGACAACTCCTCCACTTCTTAATTTTTTTACAAATATTTCTATTCATAATTGATGATGTGGAGACAAAGTCATTGTGAAGTGCATTGCCTAGATCTAGACAACCAACTTCACATTGTCTTTAACATGTCAACTTCATAATTTATTCTACATTTGCATTGGAGAAGAATTTTTGAAATAAAAGCTTGTCATTCCTATGTGACAACCATATTTTCTAAACTCACAATAGGGTTGGGAGACGCTCTTAGGACAACTTCTAGGGGACTAAACTCAAATCAACATGACACGTTTGACTGCCCATTCTAGCACAAATCGTAATGTTTCAAGAGACCTTACTATGTACCAGTAGATCCAGTAGATCGTCGGTTAGGTCGTTGCATTGAAAATATTACTTGAAATATATAATTTAGTAGTTCACTAAAATCAAATTGACGTGCGTGTAAACATAGGTAATCTGCTGGTCTTTCCACTGTATTTGTACATCTTTTGGTCTTTGCACTTCTCTATATGTCAACTCAATTTCCCAGACAAAATCTCAATGTCCTGTTTAAGACTCGTAGCAATCCTCTTAATTATCAGCTTAGACCCAAATAGAATAGTGTAGCATAGTTTCATTAACACCTGCTGCTGCAGAGCTTGTTTAACTGATACACTTCAGTTCATACAAAAACTGCAAAATATTCGTAGTTGTCGATAACATAGCCTCAAATGACACATATATAGTAACACAGCCTAGCATTTATTTCGAGCTACATGGCATAGAACAAGGGATGCACCTACACAAAAAACTTGGCACAATTCTATTTATGTTGCAGCAAACAAGCAAACAAGAACACACCTATGACCTATGACTATTACCTCTAGTTCATAGAGCAGTCTCCTGTAACGGAAACAGTTTCTCCAGCTTAGCATTGGAGAGAATTCTGTTAGGGTCCAGCTCCCTCCGTGCTTTGTTGTAAGCATCAACTGGAAATCTCTTCCTCGGTCTTTCTTGAAGTGCAGCAAGCTCTTCCTTGTTCTTTGGAACCTGCAGTAGGAAAACATCAGGTGAAAGGAATTAAATTGAAACAATTAAGAAGATAAACTTTTCCGTATGAAGATTCGCGATGCTAAGGGTGTTGAAACTAAGCACGCCCATCGTATATGACACGATTTCTAGGAGAGATTAGCACAACCTTCCGCGTGATTAAATGCCACGAAAGACAATATGCTAGATTCCAATATTACACAGTTTACACTCCTAGAAAATTATGGCAGTGAGAGTGCAACAATGTGAACATTCCTAATATTTTGGCAGGGAAGGCGGCTTGAAAACAGTATCACATGATGAGAAATCGCGTTCTTTTCGGACTGGATACTAACAAGATAACAGAGCTTTGCATATGCAGTTACTGGCTGATACCTCGATTTTAGCCCAATGCTCATAAGCAGAATATTCATCCCATAGTTTACTTTGTGTCAGATGTCTATAATCGAAGAAGTCTTCTGTTATCTCCTTCCTCTGACGAGCATCCATGGTGGGAAGGTACATAATGATACCTACCTAAGAAACAGAAGAGGGAGCAGCTGATAAGTACATCTCAACAAGTAAATGAGAAAAAAATATGCCTAGATAATTTGTTTGACGCCTGCGACTCAATATGTCATTGTTGATAAAATCAGAATTGAAATCAGTGTTATAAATTTCGGTAGGCGGATTCGGTGTGCCAAAGGGGCGCCTAGCGCCTAGGCCGCCTAGGCGGCCACACAAATATATATATATATATATATATATATATATATATATATATATATATATAAGTTTTGGGTTTTGACCTTTGAAATTTTTTGAAATTATTTTTGAATTTTTTTGAATTTTTTTTTTTTTTTTGAATTTTTTTGAAATTTGAATTTTTATTGATTTTTATTGAATTTAATGAATTTATTATTTTATTTTTTTGAATTTTCAGATCTGAAATTTCAAATTTCTGAAATTTCAAAATTCAAAATTTTGTATTTTCCGCCTTGGCCGAACAGGGGCCGACTTGGCCGAACAGGCCCGCCTAGGCGCCGAACAGGTCCGCCTAGGACCGAACAGGCGCCTAAGAGGCCGATTTGGGGGTTTTCGGGGCGGCAGGCAGGGCGCCTAGGCCGATTTTTAGAACAGTGATTGAAATAGATAAAGAACATGTAACCTGCGGCAAAGGAAGAGAGAAAGCAAATGCAGCTATAAGATATTAGAGAGCAGAATATGCAAAATAATACCCATGAGAATATATCATCTGCCCTTGAGCTTGATGCTGGACTCATTAGGCTTTTGCTGCGAGCTGTCCAGCGCTGTTCTATAGGAGCTGGAGCAGGAATTCCTTCACTCTCTATGAGCTTCTTCAACTCTTCCATGAAGCCCAAATCCTTCATGCTGGGGTTTGCCAGGGTGCCCACTGGGAAACAGTTCTCAGAAACCCACTGCTGCCCACCACAATCAAAGCCCAGTATTTCGTCACTCCACCCTACACGATATCCTTCTGACTTTTTCCAGTACTCAGCTTCTGCTTGGTTAATTTTAATGACATGTTCTTTGTTAAGGGGGTCGAGGGCAAGAAGCTTATCCCTTAACTCTGTAAATGAGAACTGGTTTATATCTGACTCCTCGCTGCTTTCTTCAGTTCTGCAAACATCTACAAAAAGGTAGTTAACTGCTGCAAAACAAATTAAATCCTCTTAAATAACTGAAATAAAAGGCTACTATTTTCTTTGAAGCACTGTTTAGCATCTAAAAAATGACTAGCTGACCCAAGATGCAAGTCTTTGTGGCATGTGGACAGCATAGTGAGTGGACTTACCTGTACTTTTTGAGTGAATCAAGGTACAGATCACGAACATGCTGCAATGCTTCATCCTTCCCATACTTCGACTTGAACTTTGGATTTTTCCACTTTGAAAGTGGATTGCAATTGACAACTACGACTGTGTCAGTATAAGGAATCCACAAGTACTTCACATGCCTGTTTTCGGTAAGCCATTTCCTGAAAATGGAGGAATAATAATAATCAGACCTTCTAAATTATACGGAGGATGCAATTTTGAGAAAGATAATTTGCCAAGTTAAGAAAAAAATATGTTTACTAAGGAGGAATTACTTGTGGTTTTTCCTAATCTCATCCATATTGGACACAAATGTGTGCTCTACGAGCTCGTGACGATCAACACACTGTATGGTAACTTCTGCAACCACGCCAAGGCCACCCAGACCACAGCGTGCTAGATAGAATAGTTCAGGATCTTTCTCTTCCGAAATCTCTATTGTTCCCTTCGCAGGGGTCACCAGTTTCATGCTAATAATTTGTTCGTCAATGGGAGGTAATCTTGCACCAGAACCATGGGCACCAACCTAGAGATGAATGAATGTCAGTATCAATCAGCTCTTGCATAATTGATCAAAGAGACAGATCCTTCGACTTAACCCTAGTAATCCATGGTTGTAATCAGCACCTGGTATGAGTAACTGTTAAGTGAAAAATATAGATTAATCTTGAATATTTGCAACAAGTGAGAAGTAGATGCTCATTATGACAAGAAAGAAGGAAAAGAAAACAAAGAAATAAGGAGGCCCATCATTACCCAAGAGCAATATCTATCCATTATATCCAATAATTAATTCCCGTATTAAGAAACCATATGCAGATTTGGAACTGATCAACTCTGAAAGCTGGATGGAAATAAAAAATTGATGGCCTCATGTGATCACCCTCTCTGGTAAACATGTACTAACATATCCAATGCAGGCTTCCTCTGAGAACAGATTTCCCTTGTGAACGGATACGAGATGCCCTAGCTTGCGCCAGTATTGGGGTCAACGAGGATATGGATTTGCACCCGAATTGGTGGACGTGATGGGTTCCTTGCAGATTTTGTGAGTTTGGGTGGAGCAATTGATTTGCTAGTCCCACGGGTTGGGTACAACTTTCTCAAAGATAAGGTTGAAAATGGTGGTTTGTACACTGGATGCCGAGTTACTATGCAGAAAGGGTCTACAAGTGGAGGTGGAACCAAAACTAAGACAGGTCGCATGAGCCAATTGGAGAGTGGATGTGTCAAGATGGTCAGACCTGTTAAGATGCATGTCCAATAGACAAGTTGGATAGTGCTGTGTGGAGGTTGGGCACAACAGACGAAATTCATTTTGGGTCTGATGAAATAGATCTGCTAGGACTCCGATGGGTGGAATGTGCAGGTTCCTCAGAGAAAATTCTTCGAGTTGAATGGCAACTTCAAGCTCCAAAGGCAGTTTGCTTTTAACATACATGCACGGGAAATTTCAGTTCTTAAATGTTCTTGCATGGACACTCAGGCTCTTGAGGTGGCTAACATTGTCCTAAATCAAGTCCCATAGACTTTCTAACTAAATACAAAAACATCATATTACTCATGTGAAATATATAGTAAAGAGACCTTTGAATGCCTACTGATTGTGAGCTTGAATACCAACATTAGGCTTCTTTGATACACATCACTTCAGAACTTTTGGAGCAATGGTGACCACTTATGTAATGTTTTACATAATTTAGCTTAGATGTGTTTGGGAGAAGGTGTTATATTATTTTTTACTTCAGTAAATGAGCAAAGTAAACTGTTCAATGAAGTAGATTCAAAGAATAGGTTGGGCTGATTTTTTTTTTGGTTTAGTGAAGTGAAGTGCTCTGGAACCGTCTCCACAGCATAATGGAAGTCACACAGGTTGGACTGAAATAGTGAAGTATTAATAATAAAACTACCTAAACAACACCTAAATACTAATAGCTAACACATTTAACATCCAAATACGAGAGTAAAAAATTACATATCTCTAATAGCTCCAGATATGTGAAGCAACTAATTTATTCACCTTATGTTTCTACATTGCAAGGTTATTTTGTTGATACCTCTGGTTTCTCAAAACCCTATATTTCAGCTAACAACATGAACTGAAGCAATGTTAATGCCTTATCAAAGTTAATTCAATTTGGACATAGATATGATATCACATTCCTTTCGATAAGAAAGGAATGATCTGCATCTGTGATAGTCTGATAATATTTAAAAAGAGTTTAAATCTTCCACATTTATAGTTAGGTACCCTAAATCTTAATAATAGCAACAAAGTCCCCCTAAATTCATGGGTTCTTATTGAGCTCATGATAGGCAATGGGTTCATCATGGGTTCTTACTGAGCTCATGATAGACCAAGTCTTCACAGGTTCTGTTGGTCGTGTTCATGATAGGCATGCCGCATTAAGAATTTAAGGGGTTCATGGGTAGCTAATCTTTTCTTCCTGGATTCGTGGATTCTTCTTGACCTCGTGATAGACAATGAGGTCATGGGTTCCTCTTGACATCATTGTAGCAATGGATTCATGGGTAGGCAATGGGTTCTTGTGTTCGCAGGTTACTCTTACACTCATGTAAACAATGGAGGTTAACAAGGTTATACTTGAACTCATAGTTGAGGAAGGTCAATGAGAGGAAGGTCAAAATAGTAATTTCACACCATTAATCCAATGGTTAGGTTTTTTTTGGCTGACGAAGAGGTTGGACTTTTAACTCACGTTGTCTAGGATGGGAAACTTTTACACAATTATCAAAACTTGGGATACCTAACACTAAATAATATATAGAAGATTTGAGGGACTTGTATTTCAAAATATTCTGAAGTAACAGAACCCTGACATGTTATTTGACTTAAAAAATAATAGATTATCTGGAAAAATTCATAGAATGCCGGGAATGAATCAAAAGTCAAAACCAACATACCAAGGAAAATGACCCACCACTGACCGCTCTTCAAAATGTTTTGCTTCCTCCAAAGGAACTCAAGGGTAAAAGGGGGTCCATCATCATTATCTCTCAAGCCTTCTCCCAGTCATTAAGGGGCAGCTATGGAACATCAGAAAGTTCCTTAAAAGAATTTACATTTATTATGACCGATTAGTTCCGTAGAATAATTTAAACTTTTTTATGATTTCTACCTAAAGTCAACCCTCTATGTTTCCTAGTCAAGATAGTTGATACTAAATTCCTAGTCAAGGTAGCTGTGAGCATGCAGCCAAGGAACACCCTACAAGTTTTCTTAGATATAAATAACATAGACGAAGAGGTGAGATGATACAATTTGTTATAGATTCATCTCTACAACAAATCAAGTCAAAGAGTGTAAAGGAATGAGATTCCGAGTAAAGGGGGTTACTCTCCTGGAACAAATGGGATGAATGGCATAAAACATCTACACTCAAATGAAAATGAAAACAATTAACTCACGGTAAGAATTGAAACAAATCTGAGTATAACAGATCGTCTTTAATTACTCAGAGATTATGTAATTGACTTTCTCAAATAAACTTCGTCCTTGATATTACTCCAATTTAAATGTTGTAAAATTTGAAGATTATGCCTCCTGTTGCATTTCGTAATTCCCAATGAATGGAACTTCAAACCACCTACTTTTGTCAATGTCAACATCTAAGCTAACAAAATAAATGCAATGACCAAAATCAACTCACATTATAGAACCACCCTATCTTAACCCTCTCCAAAAAGATTAAGGCGAGCGAACCCAATCTGCGGTGAGGCGAGCGAAGTGAGAAGCGTGGTAAACAATGGAGACTGATTGCTGCCGGTAGGTGCAAAGGTGTCGTAAGTGTAAGATTAACGGTAATCTTGTTGTGGTAGTTCAACCAGAGCATGAAATTATACTACAACTGCTAGGTAACTTTCTGTTACCGATTAAATTAACCATCCAGATGCATTTCGGCAACATTCCAAGCAGCAATCATGATAAAAGAAATCCTAAATTTCACTTGTAAGGATTACCGTATAAAGATGATGATGATGATGATTACTACTATATTTTATACTAAAAATCGTAAATTTCACCTGAAGGATTCCTCCGAGTTGCTGCTCCCTGATGGACGCGAAATTCTGCAGCGTGAGGCCGTGCTCCTTGAGCCCCTCGACGAGCTGCGACACCCGCGCTCCCGCCTCCACCCTGACCGTCTTCCTCTCCCGGTCCACCTCCAGAATCCGGTCCATCAGCGCCAGGTTGACCATCCCGGCCCGGTGGAGCCCGATGCCATTGGGCGACAGCCCGGATCCCACCGGCCGGATCTTCCTCCGCTTCTCGTGGGCGTCCCTCACGACGTCCTCGAGCTGGGAGAGGGTCTCGGGCTGGAGGAAGGTGCGGGTGTGGACCTCGTGGGTGCCGCTCCAGTTGGAGACGGTGTGGAGGTCGTCGGGGAGGGGGGCGTAGCGGAAGAGCTGGGCCTTCTTGTGCTTGGCGTCCGCCGGGAAGGGGAAGGAGTAGTACGTGGCGGCGCCGCAGCCGACGAGGAGGGCGAAGTAGCCGGCGTACTTCCGGAACTCGGCGGAGGAAGTGGTGGCGGAAGTGGAGAGGACGCGGTTGGCGGTTAGGGTTTGGGAACGGAGGAGGAGGTGGAGATGGGGGAGATATCGCCTGTTACGAAACATTTCCTTCTTTTTTCGGACTCGTTTTTTGATTGCTCCGATCGGTTCAGCTACAGCGTACTTTTGTAATTTTTTGGGGATTTTTTTAGTGACGTTTATAAGTACACATCTCGTGCATTATTAATTCAGCTTTTTTTATTTGAGATTTTTTTGACTTGCCCCCACTTTGTTTACCATATTTTATAGTACACCTCACTGTTTTACAAAAATGTACAGTCCCTCCTACTTTGGAGGAAATCCGTCAGAAATTAACGATCAACTGTCTTGACCAAAATGTCTCTCCGATTTTCTTCTTCATATTTCCTCTCATCCCCTTTCCCCCTGCACGCAGGATGCCGCCGCCCCCGGCCACCACCCCCGCTCCCGCTCCCCTTCCCTCTCCTTGTCGTGCGGTCCCCCCCCCCTCCCCGCCTCTACCGTCGCTGCTTGCCGCCGCCGGAGGAGGAGGAGGAGGGGGCGGTGGTGGGGAGGGGGAGCGGAGGGGGGAGGGGGGAGGCGGTGGCGGGGAGGAGGGGAGCAGAGGCGGTGGCGGCCGGGGAGCGGAAAGAGGAAAGGAGAAGAAGACATGGGCATTTTCGTCCCAAAAAATATTTTTAACGGATTTCGTCCAAAATGTGTGTGTGTTTGTACATTTTTGTAAAACAATGGGATATACCGTGAAATATGATAAACAAAGTGAGAGACAAGTCAAAAAATCTCTTTTTATTTTTCTATTATTATTATTTATTTATTTTGTTAATTTGCATTTGATACCTCCAACTATGAGTTTTTTTTTTTTTTTTTTTTTTTTTTTGCAACGTTATTAATATGTTGTAGTCTAGGTAGGACTCTAGAACGCTAGGAACTCTGATACAAGTAGATAACGGAGAGAAAGAGATAAATCTCGTGTATTATGTACGGGTTAATTATTCTAATGGTATTCTAATTATAGTGTTTCGATATTTTTGGCGCATTAACCTTATGTTCCATTATGTCACCCAACTTTATAAATTAATATTTTGAACAACTTTATAAATTGCTATTGTGAAACACTTTCGTCAATTTTGAAACACATCAGATCAGAACTATTTTAAAATAATATTTGTTAATACAAGTATTTAAATTGTACTTTTGTACCACAAGATATGTTTTTTGAAATTGTTTTGATGTACTTCAAAATTGACATGAGTTATTTCAAAGAACAATTTATGAAGTTATGATATCAAAATCGAACAGTAAAAATGTACCAAAAATCTCCCGGCACTATAGTTTGGGTGTCATATGATAATTTTGGTGCTTACAATATACACGCAAACACATAATGTTACAATCAGATATTAAGGATGTCTGTTGAGATCTTTAAGGAATATAATCCATATTAAGTTGAGCACAATCATCTATAGTTAGTAGCAAAACTAACTGCAACACTCCTTGAGAGTGCACAACTCAATAAACAACTCAATAAACAATCAACATAGTTTTCAGGAATGGTCAACATCA